>NJDC01012245.1:7854-17975 GCA_002245475.1 Calephelis virginiensis | reverse complement strand
GATTCCGTTAATCAGTAAGGCACAAGTCAGCAAGTAACAAGCACCAAAGAAGTGGGCTAGTTAGCCAGCCGGCACTTGGAGGAACATGTAGCTCCAGAAAAATGACGCTAAAATAGTATCTTGTGTCTTTTTGTTCCAATTAAATGTTGGATACTAAAAAAGATTAATAATTAAGATTATTTTTCATTTAATTAATGATTATGTAACAAAGAAAATACTTTGAACATCGAAAATATAACAAGAGCAAACTCAATATAACAAAACTGAAGCAAATCAGAATACATCCCTTACCCTGTGTTGGTCCGGGCTCCTTTGCAGAATAGACCATCTGCCTTCTTTGCCAAGCAGCTTGTAAAAGAAGAGCATAGCCTCACCGTCACTAACACCGTGATATCTGACTAGGTGGTAGAGTTTAGCAGTGCCTGCTGCCTGATACCCGCTCCTCGTTGGTGGACCCGAGGACCCTGAACCGGCGGTAGCTGCCCCGCCGGTGTACTTCTCTGGCCACCTTCCGAGCTGCCCTCTTCTACTGCTGCTCCTGGCTGCTTAGTCGCCCCGTTTTCGAGCCACCGACGTATCCCACGCCTATCTATTCCTCTTGCTTTAGCCGGCAGAAACTCTTCTTTTTTCCAAATGCAGACTTTTTTATAGACTTTATTTTTAGTGTTTATTTTAATACAGTGTTCATGTTTAAAAAAAATTGTAATATTATTTTCTTAAAAACTATTTTGATAGCTGGCCTTTGTAGTTTGTAGCTACACTGGCCACTATTTAAAAAATATACTAAGTTTAATACCTTTTAAAAAGATAATATTACATCCCCCGGATTGGTACCACCGCCTTGCCTATTCCTGCCGCCATAACGTCACGTCGTGTTCCGGTTTGAAGGGTAAGGTAAACTTGGTATGCTCAAGGCTTAACATCCATGCCTCAGGTTGGCAACGCACCATTACCTCCTTTGGTGTCTCCAGGCGGCGAGAATTTCTTACCATCAGGAAATTGTTCTGCTTGTTAGCCTACCGATATCATAAAAAAACTTTCAATGACTTCTTACGATGTATCTCATGCAGGACTCCGTTTCTTTGCATGTATTTTACAATGTATTTTTCCGCTGATTTTTTAGGACTAATAAATAAAATAACTTTAGAGTTGAATCAGGATTAGGGTTAAAAATGGCAAGTAAGTAGATGACGTATTTTTTGATCGGACTTCGTATTTTTCAATAAAATACAGAAACTGACAATGAGTTCTTGCGATATATCTTTTGCAAGGTTAGGTTTTTTACACGTATTCTGTTTTTTAGTCTAATAAAAATAAAATGATATGTTTTAAATTCTCAAAATAATAATAACCATAAATAAAAAATAAGTATGGTTAAACGGGGAACTGTTTATTCATTTTTTTCCATAGTGCCATAATTTATTTGTTTTGTTCTAATTTATAAAAAAATGCATTGATACATTAATACACGTATTGTACATGAAAATTTATATTATTTAAACAGCCCTAAATTTGTATTATTCCAAAGTAACACGAATTTTACTGGGAAAATTCAAAGTTATGAAAAATAAATAAGTATCACCATTCACCATTTTCTGTACTGTTCTGAAAAGTTCTGAAAAAAACTTTTCAGAACTTTATAAAATATTTCATTCTTAGTGCTGACCTTAAACGCGAATTAAAAAAGAAACGTGTTTGAATCTGTCGACTTCTCAATAACCATGAATACATTATCGTGGTCACCATTTTCGTATTCGAGATCCATAGCCAAATAAAAGCCATCTCGCAATAACTACTTTTCCCTAAAGAAGAATTTCCCTCCATTGCGATTCGACAACTCTTCTTTTAAAAGACAGCTAATGATTCCGTGAGAGTTCACATAAATTTTATAAACATACTCTATAAACTTAACTACAGTACTTGTATTTAAATTATGTGCTTCCGCTTTACACTTTTTACTCTGTTTAAACTTAATAATTCTGTTTTTGAATTGGCTAACCTAATCTAAATTTAAGCAAAATGATTAATTATGTGTAATAACAACTCTATATAGATATCTTTAAAATACATTCGAATTTCCGATGCTTCACGAATATAGCCGAAGCTTAAGTTAAATAGTACTACTGTATTCCAACCTATGATCGTCAATGATATAGTAAATGTACTTTGAAAATTTATACGTAATTAAGTATTTCTCAAAAAAAAATAGTCAGATCCTAATAAAATTTATGCGAGTTTACGTCGAAATTGTATATTTTTTTTAATAAAATAGAATTATCAAAATTAATTTTGTTATTGGTCGAGTAATAGCGTAACAAACATACAGAAGAACAGGACAGTCAAATTTTTAACCTTTTTTGGAGTCCATAAATAAAAATCCTACGTTCCTCAAATTCCAAAACACTTGGTCAGATTCGTTTTGGATTGGTGGGATTGTTTTGAAATTTGAGAAAACTAAAAAAATGAGAGGAAATTGAAATAAATAACATTTTAATTTTTTTCCCTACACCGTTATTATTTCTCTACATCAAGAAGAATGAAGTCCACCTGAACAGACCGTTTTCAAGTAGTTATTTATTAAGCTGACTACGACATAAATTGCAACAAAAGTAAATGATATTTTTAACTAAGTTTAAAAAAAACGAAGAGGTTCTCAAGTCGGCCGGTATATCGGCCCTTCAGGGATATGGGCGTGAAGATGCTTTTTTTTTATTTTTGGGGTTCTGTAGATAAGAATATGGAGCTAGAATTATGTATCCATCAAAGCTAAATCTCGGGACATACCAATTTGTTATACTAATGAATAATATTCTGAATAAATGAAAATAGATGAATTTATTCTGATTTAAAATAGTTTTGGCGCAGTGACACTACAAAGAACTGAGTTCGGCCTCGATAGTAACATGTATTTATTATTATTTAAAAATTGAAGCTTTTTTACTTAGGTTGACATTCCACGATCAAACTACTCGGATATTATCCGAAGGTGGTATCAAGAGTCACCGAAACCGTCGTGTTTGTATGAAAAGGGTATTGAATGTGGATGAAGGTCTGCCAGGATCTCGAGGTTTGGCACTCGATACTCTCTGTCTACCCTGAAAGGGACTTAGCCTGATGATATGTAAATATATGTATATGTATGTTTTTACTAAAAAAAAAGATACCCAAGATTGTATTTGTCTGACTATAATTATACATACACACACATTATGTTTTCCTCGATTTCACTTGGTAACAATAAGACAACTTTGAATGTGTACTTTTTCAAATGCAAAAAAAATGTTTTAAAGACAGTTCAGAATTCACGGAGAAACCGATAACATAATTAGACAAAATATGAGAAAAAACTATTATATTCAAACTTGTCAATAAATCAATAAATATCTATAAATTTTAAAGAAAGAAAAAATTTCGCCCCAGACAGGATTTGAACCTGTAACCTTTCATCTAAAGCCGACGAATGCTCTAACCAATTGAGCTACTGAGGATTCAAGTCCCGTGGCGAAATTTTTAATTCCTTTCTAACCCGTTCTGGGGCGAAATTTTTTCTTTCTTTAAAATTTATAGAAATCTATCCCAAGCACAGGGCAAGTGCTAAAATATAAATCAATAAATAGTTTTCTTTTTATACAAGAGGAGGCAAACGGCAAGTCCGGGTCACCTGATAGAAAGTTATCGGACATCCGCAACACCAGGAGTATCACAGATGCGTTGCCGACCTGGAATAAGTACGCTCTTTAAAGTTAAAAAAAGTAAAGTTTACAATTTAACATAAATAAGTCTCTACGCACTTAAACTCACTTTTCAAAGTGATTAATCGTTTTGCAGTTTATGATAAAATAAAGAATCTGACTAGTTCTTACACATTTCTATAATTATACTACGAGTATATTTTGTCTTATTCAGATACAAATTTGCTTAAATTTATTAATGTAGTTGTTATTCTAAAACTTTTACTTTCCAATCAATCAAATTGTGGAATTCCCTTCCTACCGTGATTCGTGACAGCCCTTCTTTACCTACTTTTAAGAAAAGATTGAAGGAACATTACTTATCGTTGACACAATAACATACTCATATATTATCCTACTAAGATATTTTTAATAATAATTGTATCTGTTTTTTTTACACACTTTTTTAGTATATTTTTATCTATTCGTTCTAAGTATAGCTATAGTTAATTGTTATGTACACGATGCCTTCCATTTTATTTTCACAGCTTAATTTTTTTTGGGTTGGCTGGAAGAAATTTCTTTAGTTAGAGATAAGCTCGCCTTTTGTGCATTTTTAACTTCTCGTGTATTTTGTTTATTTTAATTTTTGTGTGCAATAAAGTGTTAAATAAATTAATTAATAAATAAATGTATTATTATACGAGTAAAACGCCTGAATAACGACTTTGATTGTGGTATATACACAGTTGTGATACATTTCTATCAGCAGAATAAAATATTGTAATTAAATATCATTAAAAACAGCATAAGAAAAAAAATATTTAAACTGTAACTTCATATAAAGTTTTGAGATGTCCATTTAACTATAGGTTACGCTATAAGTTTTTTCAGTGATTGCTATGACAGAAGGATAACCAAGCGTAAGGGAGGTTTACACCGTAAGATTTTTTTATTTGTTTAAGATTACAATGTAAATTCCAATATAACCTTTTCTTTTAGGTATATCCAAAACGTCTCATGTGAAAAGTACCAAGATTTATTATTACCGGTGATATAATTACATCGGTTAACAAACATTTAAAAGTAATTTATGACTGATGGAATTGAATGACGCCTGAATTACTTTAAAATGATTTTTTATGAAAGTATCTTCATGCCATTATGCCGAAGAGATATGCAGAAGCACAACCAGGACACCCACGACTAGTCGAAGACATTAAGTCTAACAATGTGATAGGTGACAAACCTATCGCCAATTGGGTCATATCTAATCGCGAGCAATATTTTTTAATATAAAATTGGAAATACCACGTCTTCTTCTTGTTATTTTATGACTTTAGTTAAGTCAGTTTTAAATTTAAATATCATGTACAACTTTTAAAAACATGAGGTCTCGATAATGTTCTATATTCAAAAAATAATATATAACCTATATTCAACAACAAAAAAATAAAAATAAAATGAGAATCAAAATCTACTGAGATAATATATATTCAAAAACACTAGAATATTTTGCATATACTTTCACTAAAACGTTTCAAATACAACTTTAATGGTTTACAAAGCAACTCATTTAATTCTGCCGCTATGTTCCGTCATGATCCGGTCGGGAGGGTACGGTAGTCGGTAGACATGTAAAATTTGCTTAACATCCGGGCCACAGGACAGCAATGCACCTACAGCTTCTGTGGTGTCTATAAGCTGCCGTTATTACTTACCGTCAGAGGAGCCGCATGCTTATTCGCTTTTGGCAGTAAAAAATGTGTATATAAAAAAGTCTTACCAATATTTTTAAAAGTAAAAGTAAAGTATCTTCACGCCCATATCCTCGAAGAGGTAGGCAGAGGTACAACCAAGGCACCCACGACTAGCCTAAGATACTAAGTCCCACAATGTGATAGGTGGCGGTAGCCAACCGGGCACAATTCCAATCCCGACCAACATTTTTTTTTAATTAGAAAATTAGAAAAATCCAATTTTCTTTTTGTTGGCCGACCCGGGATTCGAACCTGGGACCTCATGCAGTCAAGTCCAACACCCGGACCGCTAGACTACAGAGGCAATATTTTTATGAACTCAAAATATTTATACAGTTTAAAAAGTTTAAAGAAAATTTTAAAAAGTAATAAAATTAATGCTTCATTTGGTTACATTTTGAGTAAAATATTTTACTTGCAAGTGAAAAGTTTTAAACTACAACCACAATAAGAATATGTTATTAAAAAGGAAAAATAAATTGTATGGTATATTTCTAACCGATTCCAAAAACGAAGAAAGTTGTACTATTAACTTTTATATTTCGTATGTTATTCGATTTCTCCGTCACCACTGAACTGATTTTTGAATTTTTTTTGTTTAAAACAACGTACTTCCGAGGTTGTCCTATTATCATGAAGTCTAAATCTGATGAAAGTATCCTATGAAAATTGGGGAAATTACTTAATTTTTGTATCCATACATGACTCAATGCGGTTTGTGTTGCAATTTACTACTATTTAATTATGACCAAACCAATTACCTTGAAATTCACTCTGATTTCCACTGAATTTCTTCTCAGAATTCTTAAGATCGTCCATTCCATTCATGTTCGTAAAAAAGAAGAAATAGTTAGCACGTGGAGATCTATTGGTATTCTACAGTCACAGTATTAACTCATTAAACTGTCTCTTATAGGTGGTATCTTATCTTATTAAGAAAATAATGTTATCTTCTAAATAAATGTTACTACCGCTTGCCTTATTTATTCAATTATTTTTTCCCTAAAATATGTTTCATCTTAACATGTTGAAAGCCAAACTAGGTCTAAAAAATCTTGTTGCTAATTCGGTTGTCATTTGCTTAAAAGCACATTGACTTTAAAAATGTCATAACTTCAAATAAGACTAATATGTGTTACTTAGAATTTCTAAGAGAATTCAAATACTTTTAATCAGTGATTAAATCAAAATTTTACATACAAATTATAATTTAATGATAGATTATCTAATTATAGATAGAAGAATATCCCTGGATAACATACACAAATTGATTCAACCCCAAAATAAGCAAAATATGTGCCTGTGCCAGTCAACGATTCTAATACATTAAAATACTTAAATAAATATCTGAAGTAATTTAATAAATACCTATCAAGACCCAGGAGTACAGACATCTAAATGTTCGGCACACAAATGTCTGCCCCCGTACCCGAGCCTCGCGGTTGATCGGTGTAGTTAGGCGTGTACGCTAGCCACTCGACCAAGGAGGCGGTCATACAAAAACCTTCGATCTATACCACCTATTCTAAATTAAAATATGTCTCTTTGGAATTGCCTGAGGTTAATTTGACTCAGATTCATTGTCACCAGGAGATAAAATACATAAAAAATGGAAAGGATTGAATTACGAAATTGGACAAATGACAAGTGTGCTACATAAAAGTTATGGGTGGGTTATCATTATATAGTCGTATTTGATAAATTATATCTGTCTAAAAACTGTCAATGTTTGTTTTCCTATAATGAAGAAGCAGCATTAATTAATAAGATCTATTTGCAACTTTAACTTATATTTTCTTGTAATAAACCCTTAACAAAATTTTGATATTAGTGGTCGCCCATTGGTCGAAATTCGACCATAGCAAATTTTAATACCTTTTTTCGTCGTTAACGAATATCATACTTCAATACATAGTATTAAACAAAGTCGCTTCCTCTGTTTCTATGTCCTTTTGTATGCTTAAATTTTAAAGCTACGCAACGGATTTTGATGCAGTTTTTTAAATAGATTAAGTGATTAAAGAGGAAGGTTTATATGTATATTTCATAACCGTGCCAAGCCGGGGAGGGCGACTAGTTTATCTATAAAAATTAAACAGACGTTTAAACTACGCATTCGTTGCGAAGCAGCAAGTACAAACCAAGCGTTTAATGGCAGATTCCTTGTTTCATAACTGCTGATCCATGCCAATATGGTGGTATCGGCCAACAACACATAAATTGCCAAGTACCGGCTGTTCTCTCGGTTAAGACTGAAAAAAGTAAAAGTTTTAGCGATTCTTGTCGACCAAAATATATTTTTTAGTTGTAGAATAAGCCTCTATTTTGCTAATTCCGCGGAAATCCGTTACATCGCGGAATTTACAAAACTAGTGGTCGCCATTTGGTCGAAATTCGACCATAATAAATTTTAGTATCTTGTTGATAAGAACGTCATTTTCATTTATCAAGACCAACTACTTTGTTTCCAAACTGTATGGTGCGCCATCTGTGATATTTTATCGTTATCATCAATATATTTGTTTGTGTGTGTCAAATGCATGGTAGTACGTCTAATGTTTTTTTCTTTTTTTGTAGAAGAGGAGGCAAACAAGCAAGTGGGTCACCTGATGGAAAGTGATCACCTCCGCCCACGGGCATCCGCAACACCAGGAGTATCACAGATGCTTTGATGACCTTAAAGGAATGAGAACGTTCTTTTCTTGAAGGTTCCTAAGTCATAATCGTTTGGGAATACGGCTCTCGGTAACTGATTCCACAAAGGTGTTATAGAGGTAAAAAATGTCTTCGGAATCGCACATTTGTAGATCGCCACGCATCGAGATGATGGGCATGATACCATAAGCTTTGATGCGATGTCCGAAGGTAGAAATCAACGGCTGGAATTAAACCAAACAACTCTTCAGAACATTCCCCATGCTAGATGCGGTAGAGAATACTGAGTGTCTCAACATCTCTACGCAACACCGAGAAATCAAGCCAATTGGTAATTGCCCGGTCATTGAAAATTTGAATTGCTCTACGTTGAATGCGATCAAACGGAGGGAGCTGGTACTGTGAAGTCCCTGGCCAGAGTTGAGAACAGTACTCCATATGAGTCCGAATTTGAATTTTTGTTTTATTTTTGAATTAATGCACTTTATAAACATTATCATTATACATTGAAGTTCTGCACTTATCCTACATATAAACTATAAGTATGCCAAGTTTCAAACTCCTCCGTCAGCGCTTCACAAAGTTTTTGCTTCATATATTAATATATAGATTTTTACTTCTTAACCCTAAAGTATGGTTAGAAAAATAACTGTTTTCAAAAAAATTTTCGAAAAACATTATTTGAGATTTTAAAACATCATAAGGTTTAATGTGCCAAAATACTGCCGTAATGTTTTAGGAATAGGACGAAAATTCTTTGTACCGCATGAAAGTTGTTTGCCGCTTTTAAAATGTTAACGTGAAAAATTTTAGTATGTTGTAAGCTTGCGATAAAGTGCGCAATCCATCTGTCTGTTATTTAATATTGTTTAATATTACAATCTGTTTTGTTAAATACAAAATTTTGTATCTTCTTTATCTCTTGACGTCTGTCGTCGTTGCAAAGTTTAGGAGAATAGTTCGTTTTTTCCTTAAGGATGGTGCAATTGTTTTTAGAAACTTTTTTTTTTTTTAAATCACCTCTGTCGTCTAGCGGTCCAGCGTCGGGGGTCAATGGCCAGAAGCGTGCACGTCGCGATCCCTGCTAGTCCATTGGACTGCATTTCTGGCCCGAAAAAGTACCGCAGAGCGGGTTAGGGCGTTCCCTGGAGGCGACGCGTACCGATCCGCCCTCGTCGGTACGAAAAGAGGCAGATGCGGCGATGGACGCCAGGCCTGTAAAGGCGAATCGAGGAGTGGGGAGTGTCAAATAGGCACGTGGAATGTGAGAGGGGGAATGGAAGCAAAGATGAATGAATTGATTGATGTAATGAATGAGAGATGCTTGGATTTACTGTGTATAACGGAGACTAAGCGAAAAGGTAGTGATACCTTTGATCTCCCCGGTGGCAGGTTGGCTCTTTGGTCTGGTGTATCACAGAGCGATCACGCCAGCGCTAGGGTAGGTATCATTTTATCGTCTCGCTTAGCCTCAGGCCTGAAAGAGTATGGTTTGATTGGTCCGAGACTACTCTGGGTCCGTATTAAACTAGAAGTCACGCGAGTTTTTGTGATAGCAACCTATGCTCCGGTCAACTCGTCGGCGACTCATGACCTGGAAAAGTTTTGGGATTCTGTAAGGAATGTTCTGGATATGGTTAAAGGAAATGAAAAAGTGATTGTGTGTGGTGACTTGAATGGTTGGGTGGGGACGCGACGGGACGGTTACGAGACCGTTCTTGGACCCTATGGTGATAAGAGAGTGAATGATGCTGGTAAGCATATTGTAGATTTATGTGTGGAAAGAAATCTCCTTGTGTCTAACACAATTTTTCAGCATAAGGACAAACATACGTATACATGGAGAAGGAATGATCAAATGAGTATGATAGATTTAATTTTGGTTGATAGTCGCCTCCGGAAGTGTTTAATGGACACGAGAGCCTTCAGAGGCCCAACTCTTAACACGGACCACTACTTGGTAATTAGCCGTTTTAGGGGTCTGTTTAAGAAGTGGAGGCACTGGCGAGTACATATTCCATTTGTAGGGCTTGAA
>NJDC01012220.1:0-11685 GCA_002245475.1 Calephelis virginiensis | reverse complement strand
AGGGTTTCAAACTTTAAACAATTTTACACAAATTTACATATGAGACAAGTTTATTTTCAGGTTTTTGAGGTTTTTCAATTTATTACAACCCAAGTCAGAAGCTGTAAGCTTCCAAATACGGACAAAGCTACTACAATTAATTTTATTTCATAGTATTCCGTCCAATGTAAAAATGCTGATGGTGGATGTAAGTGCTTGCATCCATATTGTATGACATGCTCAGACCACCAAACTGCATGATCCAAAGACTTTATTGGGTAAGATCTCATTAACGTCCTTAGCCTTATCGTATTATTCTTATAGCTGTAATCAATCATCAAACAATATTTATGGAAATACATAGGTTAAAACGTTTATTGCTATTAAATTTACATTTAGGTAGCCTAGCAAAATTTGATAATAATATTTTAGATGTAAAAAAATAAACTAATAATCCTCAATTAAATATGCGTGTTGAAATCCGAATTGTGGTATATTTAATTTATTTTAATTTTATACATAATTAATTAAAGAATAATAACATTATAACATAAACACATCAAAACCATAGTTGACTTAACTTTATTACTTACATTTTTCTAAATACTAGTAATAAAACTTAAATTAAATAAATTGACATAGAAAATAGAAAAAATATTTTTTAATAAACAATTAAAAAAACAGGAATGTTTGTTGAAATCACTTCCGAACGGTTAAATATTTCATAATAATATTTTTACACCTCTTTTTACTTCTATTAGGGAAAATGGATTTGTGTAGGTTTTCATATTGTAAATAGAAAATCAACCAAATCATGATAACATTTATAGGTACTTATAGGATACTTACATCTTGTTTTTTGCGTGGGATAAAAATTATAAATTGTATTTTTTAATTTTTTCATAGATCAAAAGTGTTATCGATTCCTAAACGTTTCCTAAAATTGGCTGATGCTTAAGATACAAACCTGTATATATTCTGACTAAAGCTGATGTGAATGACATATTATGTTTTATTAATTAATTTTCAGATTATTGTCATGCTAGAGTAAGTGAATTAAAATCAGTATAAAATTGTTGCCAGGCAAAATTAAAATCACTATAAACTGATAAAAGATAATTATCATCAGCAGGTTTACATATTTCACATTATGAACTGATATTTCTCAGATAATTTACATAAAAAGGAAATGTTAATTACAAAATATTGCGTACAGTTCAGGTAAAAATAATTCAAAAATAAAGAAAAAAAATATGATCATTATTAGGGTATGCAAATATTGAAGTATAAATTAGTCTTTTATAATACGAATTAAATAGATATATCGACTGCGCATTTTTTCCTTGCTTTTTGCGTCGTTTTGCTGCAATGTTTGTTTACGTCTATCGATCAAACTATCTCAGACATACAATATAAGTCGTTTGTTTTTAGATAAAATCTTCGCATTCGTCGCTAGCGCTCAATAGCGATAGCATCTTTGTTACCGTGATCAAACCAATCTTTTATTAACATATAAACGATGATAAATGAATGAAAAATGACACTTGAAAAATGAAAATGACAAATTACGTCGTTATTCGTTTCGCCCGTCGGTCTACTATAGAGTTGTGAGGGTGAGGTAGCTCACAATAGGTGATAGGATTTTGATTTAATTAATTTTGTTCTCGAACAAAATCAATTAAATAAAAAAATATTTCACAACATAAATGACAATACTTTTGTACTTATAATTATAGCGATTTGTGCTAAATTATGCGCGACCCTTTTACAAATTTTGAAAAATATGCAACGGTAATTCAAATGTTTACTTCTGCCGGCACTCCCAGTGTGCAACCCATTGTTTTTTTATTAATTTAAAAAACAATGTAATAGAATCAATAAAATAAGTTTTATTAGGTAATTTGTATTCAAATATTGAGTAAGATAGTTTCAACTCTGATGTCAAAAGACTGTCAGTTGTTTCAGATAGTTTTTATTAGCTCCCATTTCTTTAGTCTCTTGAGCTGGTTTTTCACACGACCTTTTATTCAATTTAAAAACTAACATAAGTATGTATTATCATGTTTAATCAAGGTATTTCTTATCTAATGTATTAATTTTTTTGTAATAAAATATTGTTTTTATGTTTAAAGGTTAATTTTAAGTTTGATATTAATGTATTACGAGTATTATATTATTGGTCCATTTTACTTCTTTATGAAATATAATCTTTAAAGTATATATTATAATTTTGACAAACAATAATTTTAAAAAGACATAAGCATTGAAATTACCTATGATCATCAATCACAGTATTAATAAATGTCTTAAATTCTTCTGCTGTTAACGTTTGCAAATCTAATTGCATTCCAATATTATGATAAACATATTTCTCTACGTTATACCACTGATCTGCAAACATAGGTTTACACCAGATTTTCAAGTAGTAATCGAACAGTAAATTGCTTCACATTTTCGCCATACCGATTGATTTAGCTGAAATCCTCTCATTTTAGACAATGGTTGATCAGTGGTGATATTACTATTATCGCTTTGCACAATGGCTTCTACAGTTCTAAATACTTCAATACCGCTGGGCACTTCATGTGCTTAGACCGCAGAATCCCTATATTCTTCTTCACCTTCTTTCTCATTTGTGATAACTGCGGATGCTGGCGGTATAACAACAAAATCGTATTCGCAATTACTGTGCCACTATATTCTAAAACTGCATTTACTCCTTCCTACAACCCACTGTAATGATCAGAAACGTTAAATCGCTTCGAAATCATCACCACACATATCTGAAACAAAAGACGAATAATTGTTATATGGATTCGGCCACTGTACTCAATTAGGTACACTACGATTAGATACTCAATTATAATGTAAATATATAAAATAAAAACAGTTATTTAGTATTTCATTTGAAAATAAGTCTTTGCACTATAAAAACAGTAAGTAAAATTTAACCTTTTCTTTACGCCAAACTTTAAAAATAATTTTATTGAGTACTTACCTCTATACACAATTATAGTACGATGTTAATATCCTCACAGATACAGATTTCTAAAATATATCGACACAAACTGTGAATATTTCAAAGCACTGTTCCAACTGACTGCCACAACGAGCAGTAACAGCAGCAATAAGTAAAAAAATATACAACTACCTTCAATTGTTTCACTGTACCCAATCAGGTACAGAGGCGCCATATGGGTTTAGAGATGGTGAAAATAGTAAAGAAAAATTAGTATATTTCATATCATAATCAGCCAGAGGATATCCACTGCTGGATATAGGCTTCTTCCAAAAAGCACCGCTTGTAACCTGAGATTCCCTGCGACTTTGACCAGGTCATCAGTCTTTCGGGTGGGAGGCCATCCGACACTACGTCCTCCAGTGCGGGTTTACGAGTGGCGGTAAATATTTTTTCAACAACGGTTGTCGATTCTGCGAGCAATATGGCTTGGCTATTACAAATTCAGCTTGCTGACTCTGTGGACTCTGTCAGTTAGTATTGTTCTCTTGCAGATCACTGAATTACGGATTTGATTTCGTACTACTTTGCATATACGAGGGTCAAACTGAAAGTTCTTAGAAAATCAAAAACTAAGCATTCTAGCAAGTTATTAGTTTTATTATAACTTTTCAAAATAGCGTCCATTTACATCAATACCATTGAGAAAAGCACCTTGCCCACTCGGCCTTAGGGGTCTCTTCGACGGTGTTTTGAAACGCAGCCACTGCTTCTTCGGCGTCCATAAAATGTTTTCCTCGAAGTTTTTCTTTTATTTTCGGGAATAAATAAAAATCTCAGGGTGCGAGGTCAGGGCTATACGGCGGGTGACCCAGTAATTCCACGTCTGAGGTCGCCAAATAGTCGATCGTTTGCCTGGTGGTGTGCGACGAAGCATTGTCGTGATGAAGGAGGATCCTGCTGCGAGGTCGTTTCTCTCGAACTTTTTCCAAGACAAGTGGCAAACAGTTGTTAGTGTACCACTCTGCATTAACCATTTTCTGATCCTCTAAGACAACTGTCGCGTAATGACCTGTCTTTCCGAAGAACGAGGCCACTATCTTTTTTCCAACACTTCGACCTCTCTTCACTTTAGTTGGCAACTCTTCGGAAGGAAACACCCACTGAGCAGACTGTCTTTTGGTTTCCGGATCATAACAGTAAATCCAGCTTTCGGCACCCGTTAGTATGTCGAACACAGCATTTGAGTCACCTCCGTTAAATTTTTGGATCATTTCTCGGCACCAATTAACACGGCGGAGTTTTTGAGCCTCGATCAAATTATGCGGTATCCAGCGGGCACAAAGCTTCCTGACCGCTAAATGTTCATGGAGGATTTTGTGCACTTGACTCATACCTATGCCTAGACTGATGCCGAATCTGCTGATAGGTCACTCTTTTGTCAGTCTCTATCATACGCCTCACAACACTGATATTGTCTTCAGTCGTCGCTGTAGAAGGCCGTTCCCTTACGCAAATCATCGGTGAGATTAGTTTGACCACGTTTGAATTCATTAAACCAGTTGTAAACTGTGGCACGAGATGGGGCTTCATCGTGAAAAGCCAACCGAAGTCTATCATAACTTTCTTGTTGACTTATATGACATCGAAAGTCATAAAAAGTCATTGCACGAAAATTTTCTCGGCTCAAATTCATTCTGACGTGCACAGACAATTTTCAATTTGCCGCCAAATCGTAAAACAAATGACAAATGAATGAAATTTATACTTAATATTATTGGTAAAGAGTTCTCTTTTCAAAATTTAAACTTATTTTTTTAATATAATGCTTTTAAGTTGCCAGTTCTAAAAACTTTCAGTTTGGCCCTCGTATTATGCTAATACTTTCCTTGCAGTTGTATAATATTTTTTTGGAGAAAAAGTTATAAATTATCATCGCCATGAAAGACCACTATAAATTACTAAACCTCCTGAAACATGTTTATTAGGAAAATCAATAAGGAGGTCAATATTGATTATCAATATTATGTCAGATGTCAATAATAACCCAGTATGTCACTACTTTGCAACAAGTTTTTATCTTCAGCATTTAGTACAATGCATACTTAACCAAATCTTGCAATTTTTACAAACAAACCAAAATTTGTATAAAAAAATTTAACATTAAAAACCTGAAACGATTTATACAACACTAAGAGTATTAAGAATAAGAATATCCCCCTCATGATAGTCTGGGCTCTTTTGCACAATAGACTATTTGCCTTCCCCTAAGGCAGTAACATCGTGACATCTGACTAGGTAGTAGAGTTTCGTAACGACTCGTCTGGATTGGTAGCACCGTATCATCGTGCTTGTCGTTGACGTATTTCGGTTCGGAGGACAAGGTTGCCGGAAATCTTACTTTTGCTAGAGGCCTATCATCCCGACCTTAGGTTGGCAACGTAACACTATGGCCTTTAGTGTCTCTGGGCGGTGTGATTTTCTTACCATCAGGAAATCCGTCTGCTTGTTTGCCTTCCAGTATCATAAAAAATACGTTAAAACCAAAATGTAGAAATTCTATTTTAATATACTTTAAATACCACATACTATATTTTAGTACTATAGATAAACTAGCCGACACAGCAAAATTTGTATCGCTTGACATTAACAGCTACAACATAATATTTGATGCTACGATAGTACCGCAGTCTGCCGAACCTAATGTAAAACATTCCAAAATGAACGACTACTTTCAAATAAAAAAATATTAAAAAAACATTTTGTATCAAATTGTAAAACTAAACCGTTCTTGAATCCTCTTGATACACACATTGATTGATTGAACACATACAAAAAATTTCATCAAAATCGTTCGAGTCAAGACGAGCCCGAGAGTAGGAGAAGGTCAGTGACAAACACAAGAACACAAGAAAACTTCACATATAAATATCAGGAATGACAAAGTTTGAGTAAGATTTGTTGATCTTGTTGGTTAAGATTTGTAAAGAAAATGAAAGACAAAACTTTTGTATTTACTATTACTGGTGGACGCCCAATGGTTGAGATTCAATCATGATAAATTTAAATACCTTTTTGATGAGAACTCCATCTGCATTTATCAAGACCAACTACTTTGTTTCCAAACTTCATGAATATAGTTTATGCGCCATCTCTGATCTTTTATCGATGTTATCGATATAATTGTTTGTGTGTGTCAAGGGCATGGTAGTATGAACAATGTGTTATTTTTTGACATAATGCACTTTATGAGCACTATTATTAAAATATTAGCATTCTGCACTTCTACTATTCTATAAGTATGCCAAATTTCATACTTCCTCCGTCCTCGCAATTTTTGTAAAAAGGGGTCGAAAGTTTTTGCCTCACGTATTAATTTATAATAATAACAAGAAATATACTTCCCCAGTATTGGTCCGGCCTCCTTTTCAGAATAGATCTATTTGCTTGCCAGGCAGCTCGTAAGAGATGAACATAGGCTCATCATTACGAACACCGTGACATATGGCCAGGTGGTCAAGTTTCGCAACGACTTGCATGCGTTGGTACCACCATGATGCCTATTTCTGGAATGGCGCCGTATCGTTAGCGCTTGCTGTTGACGGTTTCCGGTTTAAAGGATAAGGTAGCCGGTAAAATTACATTTACTCGAGACCTAAAACCCAACCTTCAGGTTGGCAACGCACTATTACCATCTTTGGTGTATGTAGGTACAAATTTCTTACCGTCAGAAAACCGTCTGCTTGTTTTTATTTCAATATCATAAAAATATTTTTGAAATTGAATTGAAAAAATTTGAATGTTTGAAGGGAAGACGACTTTCTACTTTAAGCTTTCTTAAGATAATCTATGCATTTAATCACATTAAAAATATCAAATGTTTTTACTTACTTAGCAAACTCGGTTGTGGAAACCATTAAGCTATTTTTATATTTTTTGATTTTGTTGGTAGCTCTTCGTCGTCCATTTTCCAAAGCACATCATAAGGTAGTTCAGACAGTGCTTTGATCATAAATTTAATTTTTTCTTTCGGAAGAAATTTTGTATCGATGTTAGTTCCAAAACTTATAAATGTCGGAGCGAAAACACGTTCTATCTACTGGTCGATACATGAGCTGCCGGACGATTAGCCCGGGACCGTACAACTTGGGGGCGTTTGGCTACTAAAGAACTTAGAAATATCAGAACAAAGCCGTAACACGTGATCCACTCGCTCCTGATGTCCTGATGTTTGAATGCCAATCTATATTGCGCTAGTTGCTACGTTAACTATATTAATAACCACAGTATCTAAGCCACGCATACGACCTTGCAACACGGCCATTCTGCAAGACACACGTCCCTGTCTGTCAGCCCGTTAAACTAAATAAAATCAACACGCTTGGCCACTCCTGACCAATTTAAACTAAGACCTATTAAACTAATTTTTAGGAAAGTTTAAAAAAGTTCTAAACTGTTTCAGTGCCCAACTTACCGGCCACAACTAATACTCAAGTGCTATACTCCCTCTACTCTTACTCACAACTCATCATGTCTATTAGACATCAAAGCAACAGTAATACTTTCACAATATCCTAATACAAAACTGCACTGTAACTCTAAGTTGAATACTCAAGACTATTTCACTTCCAAATCACTCCTGACTTCATACTTTCTCATAAAATGACAGTTACCAGAATTGACTACTTCCCACGAGCTCACATACCATTTTTTTTCTACCAGACAGATTTATTTCTCTTGTCACACATCAATCATCAGTATCTCCACTCTATAGCATTCTGATTACGTCACAATCATCAACGCTCAAAAACGACTTTCACAACGTATCATGTCAGAACCATTCAACCAAATTAACCACATAAATGCCAGATTTGATATTTATTGTAATTGTAATACACACTATAACTTGTATGGCACACAGCAAGTAGCATTTTTTTTGATAATTAAAATTATACATTATTAAATTTTTGCTCAGTGTTTTAACCTGAGTGAATAGTTAATTAACCGATGTTCGTTAACACACTATACAACAATTAAATTACAAACTTATTAAAAAATGAATCAAGTCTTTATCGTGAACAGCATTCCGTCATCTGACCAACTTCATTTCGTTACTATTACCTAAATCAAACAATAATAACTCATGCTACCTCCATCAAGTGACGATAACTTTGCCACCTGCAAGTCGTTGCTGTTGCCTAAATCGAGCAATAGCAACTCATGCCACCTCCATCGAGTGACGATATCCTTGCAATATCTAAGTCGTTACTATTACCTAAATCGAGCAATAGCAACTCATGCCACCTCCATCGAGTGACTATAACTTTTCCACCTCTAAGTCGTTACTATTACCTAAATCCAGCAATAGCAACTCATGCCACCTCCATCGACAGACGATAACCTTGCCACCTCCTTCGAGTGACGATAACCATTTCACCTCTTTTTTAGTGACGATAACTTTATCACCACTTGATTCGTTACGGAGCTGAGCAAACGATACCAAATACTGTTCACAACTAATCTTACACAACAGAGCAATAAAGAATAACTTCAAACGGTTTTACAGTGGTCGTTGGACCCTGTACTTTCCGTTTCAACGTTTTCGATTAAAGCAATATCATTATGTTGCACGTTTCTTAAAAGCCAATTAATAAACATTAAAAAACACACATCGACTGCTTTATCCAGGCTTCACTACAGTTTTATTGAGCGATGATCATTTATTCAAAAGTACCCACAATAAACATCCACACTTGAATTTACAGTAAACACATAAACTTGTTACCATATCAACTTATAGGTACCAGACTATATCACAAGTTTAAAATTACATTCCAATAATCACCAGTTTTTTCAACTGTACAAAGTCTACGAATTGCAGAGCTTGACTTAAAGATGCCGATTTCTCTTTCATATCACTTATTATTAATAGCACAAAACAATAAGCATTTTATGAGATCTGTGCCTTATAACTCGCATTACCCAATTTCATAATACAACATTTAGAGTAGATACTATCAATACACATTAACTCGCACTACGAATCATGTTCACAGCACACGCGATACATACACTGCAAGTATACACAAAATATTGTAACTGACATCTAGTAAAAAAGCCATCGCATCACAAAAGACTTTATAGTACATAATTTATTCCGAACACAGGGATAGTAAAAACATAACCGCCATTGTTTCAAACCTAAAATCATCTCAAATTATCGATCTGTCATTAAACTCACTCACACTATCACGTAGAACAAACGGGTTACAATCCCATTTCTGATGTCGGAGCAAAAACACATTCTATCTACTGGCCGATACATGAGCTGCCGGGCGGGTAGCCCACGACCGTACAACCTGTGGGCGTTTAGCTACTAAAGAACTTAAAAATATCAGAACAAAGCCGTAACACGTGATCCACTCGATCCTGATGTCCACACGCTATCATTCAGTACTCTCGCACTAACAAGTAGCGTATGCCTTTCCGTTGCCAAACAAACCATCGTGAACATAGGATTAAGCATTCCACTATGACAACAAAAGTAAACCCCCGAAAGAGAAGGGAGAGCTCCACCCCGCTTTTCCCGCGTAAGTGCCAACTAAATAATGCACCGCCCGAATGACCCACAATCCGGGCCCTAGATCGTAATTTAATTAACAATTACGATCTAGAATTTTCTTTTTGCCATCCTATGACAGGGAGAGACCTATTACCAATGGCGACTCCCGTACTAGACAGCGGTCCGAACACTGCAAGGCGTTCACAAAGAACGCCCCACGAAGCATGCTCGCTTTGACTTATATAGCCGTAGCAGCCGACAAACAAGCTGATAAGATAACACCTGCAAGCGCACCTACTACTGCGCGTGGTGTTTACTTGTAGCTTTTGAATGCCAATCTATATAGCGCTAGTTAGAACGTGAATTATATTAATAACCACAGTATCTAAGCCACGCATACGACCTCGCAACATATAAATAACTCCATTTTTAGAAGAATCTAAAAGTTCTTGTAAGTCCTGGAACCGAATAAATTAAGTTGATTTCCCTTTTTTAATATAATTAAATAGTATGTGAAAATGCTATATACGGTTTTAATATAACTCTGAAGTTTTTCAAATATACTTAGAAAAAAATATAATTTTTTTTACCTGTGGAAGCACTTCTATTTTAGGTTGATGTATTCCGCCAATATATAAAATATTTAAAGAAATGGGATGATTGTCAGCCCATAATGGATGTTCATTTATTAACAGCATCTGTATTTTTTTTCTTAGTTCACAAAGAATTCACGAAAAACATTTTCCTAATGCTCCATGCATTTGGAAAATGTTTTTTTATTATAGAGTAATCATAATCGTCTGTAATCTTGAGCAAATAATCAAATGCAATGTGTTTAAAAATCTCTACACTTTTTTCTAATAAAGATAAGTTATATAATCTTTGTCTTCCAGGAGTAGGATAAAGTAAGGGATGCATTGGCTTGCCAAAGTCACTGTACTTAAATGGAGTTACTCCAAAAGAATTTATGTGAATAATTGGAGCATCAAAAGCTGTTGCGATTCCTAAAATAGCTCGATTACATGTCTCCAATATTAACAAATCAAAATGTTTTTTATCTTTACTCAATATTTCCTGAACTTCTTTAGCTTGAAGTTGTAGGTCAACTACAGATGTAAATTTTTCAAATATATGTTTGACTTGCTGGAATAGCGTTTCTCTGTTTCCTTGATGATTCACAAAAATTTCTTTCCATTCATTATAAGATATGTCATGTACATCAATTTCAGTTAGATTTGTTGGTGATTTTCCCTTAGAATATACTCGATCTGGAGTAATAACGGTGACGTCATGACCACGTCTAGCAAGTTCATGTACAAGATTTCAATACACTACTTGGTGACTTATTGATGAAGATGGCAGAAAAGCTAATATTCTTGCAGAATCAACTATCGATGATAAAAAAACGAAAATCCAAATCAATTTTGCAAACATACTCATAGTTATTGCTCAACTAAAGCACAAGAATCAAATAATGCATATCTTCACGCCAAGTTCCTTACGGGGTAGGCAGAGAGTATCGAGTGCCAGACCTCACGATCCTGACAAACCTGTCTTGCTTCCTTCACATTCATAACCCTTTTCATACAAAAACGCCGCTTTCGGAGACTCTTGACACCACCCTCGGATAATATCCGATTGATCTGATCGTGAAATGTCAGCCTTGGTCTCCCCGGGTACCTACATCCATCCAAATTCGCATTGTATATCTGCTTTGTCAATCTTTCATGTGTCATTCTTTCCACATGATCGAACCAGCGGAGCGTGCCCTTCCGCATTTTAACACCAACACTTTCTTTCAATCCCACTCTTTCTCGCATCTTACTGTTACGAATGCGGTCAGCGAGCGTTACACCACAGATTTTCCGTAGTGCTCTCATTTCGACCGCATTTATCCTACTTTCATGGTCTTTCTGACATACCCAACCTTCGCTTC
Source organism: Calephelis virginiensis (assembly GCA_002245475.1). Classification (NCBI taxonomy): domain Eukaryota; kingdom Metazoa; phylum Arthropoda; class Insecta; order Lepidoptera; family Riodinidae; genus Calephelis; species Calephelis virginiensis. Next base: position 249 of record NJDC01012220.1, on the reverse strand, counting down.
TATACAATAACGTTGGAATAAGCACAGAATAATGCAAAACGAGTCTAGCTTTTTGACTCAAAACCTCGCTTTGGAATAGCTTACCCAACGCTCCATTCACACTATTCCCTGCACTCACTCTCCTCTCTACATTCGCGGTGTACCTTCCATACCTGCTAAAAGCATAACCAAGAAATGCAACTTCATTCACTTTTCGAATAATCAAACAATTATCGAATGTGTCACCACAATACATTTATTTATTTTCGA
>NJDC01012214.1:3441-14801 GCA_002245475.1 Calephelis virginiensis | reverse complement strand
CAAGAGTCTCCGAAACCGGCGTGTTTGTATGAAAAGGGTTATGAATGTGAAGGAATGCAAGACAGGTTTGTCAGGATCGTGAGGTCTGGCACTCGATAATCTCTGCCTACCCCGTAAGGGACTTGGCGTGAAGATATGTATGTATGTATGTATAGGTACCAAAGATAGTAACAGTGTAATGCCAACTTGAGGCTTAGATTTAAACCCCTTGATCGAAGCACGCTAATAGTACGCACCGATTAAATCGCGTCAGAAATAGGTAGGGTAATGGTACCAAACCGGGCAATTTGTCGCAAAATTCTACCACCATATTCGTAGTCATGGTGTAAGTGATTATAACCGATGTCTCTGTCTCACTACCAGGCAGCTAAGAGGCAAGCAATGGTTAAATAGGCCATTACCAACAAGATCGCTAGTGGTGAAGTACTGTGCAGCCACTTGCCTGGGTAGAGGCATCTACCGTTTTACCTACTACTGCTGTCATAGTAAATCTGTGAGGTTCCAGCTTGGAGGGCAGAGTAGCTTTAATACTTGCACAATATGACTAACCTGTAATGAGGCAATAGCGGCACACCTGTAACATCTATTGTGGTTATAGGTTAAACTTATCTCTTACCATCAGAAGGGTTACCATAAGCTCGTAAAACATTAATTCTTATTGTGCACGACGACCAAAGACAATGTAGCATATGACCATAGACAACTAGACGGTATCGGCGGGAGTGACCCAATCCGAAGGATGGCACGCGGTGGCATTTCGGACATTTCGAGTCTTAGTAAATATTGATATTTCAGTGAATTTATTTTAAGTAAATAACAATGTTTTGTATATAATTATGAGCTTATATACTCTGTTTTGGTTTGTATGATTAATCTAACTTAGAAAATGATGTTTTTGAATAGGTTTAGATTGTTTTATAGCGTTTTGAGCATGTTTATTTTGCAATTGTAATTTACGTGAAATTTATGCCTGAAATAGGTTTTATTGTCTAGATTTATGTGTGAAATGATAAAATGTATGTAGCTAAACCGTCTTAACGTAATACGAAACATGTAAGTCCTGTAAATAGCCAAAAAATCGGCTATGTTTAAGTGTGATAATAAAATGTAAAATTTCTTGCGTTTTACTTACCCGAACATAATGAAATTGGAATATGTTATTATAGGTGGAAAAGCGATTGTAATGTACATGCGACCGTGCCCGTAACGCTAATAAAATCGGGAGCGCCGCGTCCGCACGTTTTATACTAAGCCGCGGGGGGCAGGGTAGTATAAAAGGCAGAAATCGCGGAAATTCGCTGCCACACGAAAACCAAGCGCAGTCGCGTGCACAACTACGTATGCTAGGATAGGTAGACTAGACAATGGGTTTGTACTATATTAGATCTGGATAATTGTATGATTTAATAAAGAAATTGAATAAAATATGGGTCCGGGGGTGAGGAATAGAATGTTCCAGAACTCCGTTCCCGAATTGTATAAAAACGCGGACCGGGAATCGGGGATTCATTCGCGGTCGGTCCTTCAGAAAAAACACTGGGAACGCTCAAGAACTAGAAGAAACTCCCAGTGAATAGTGAACATTCTGCGCCTCGCTCTCGACCCTACAAACGTGTAACCGTGTGTTTATTTCCCAAAAAATCTCTCCAGACGGTATTAGCAATAAAAAATAAAAATATATATATATATAATAAACCCTAAGTAAAAATTTAGAATCGCCTCTGTGGTCTATCGGTCCGGGTGTTGGATTTGACTGCATGAAGTCTCGGGTTCGAATCCCGGGTCGACCAACAAAAAGAAAATTGGATTTTTCCAATTTTCTAATAAAAAAAATGTTGGTTGGGATTGGAAATGTGCCCGGTTGGCGATAGGCTTGCCACCTATCACATTGTGGGACTTAGTGTCTTCGGCTAGTCGTGGGTGCCTTGGTTGTACCTCTGCCTACCTCTTCGGGGATATGGGCGTGAAGATACATACATACATAAAAATTTTGAATATAGACAACACATACTACAACTTTTTTTTTTGTCGATCGGTCGGCCGATGTACCTGTATCTATATATTAATACGTGATGCCAAAACTTTGGACCCCTTTTTACGAAAATTGGGCTGAGGAGGAGCATGACATTTGGTACACTTATTATAGTTTATGTGTAGGAGAAGTGCAAAACGCTAATATTTTGAAAGAAAGAAAATTATTTATTTGGGGAATATGTGTGTAAATTATGTTACAAAAATATTTAAGTATATCAACATATTCTACCATATTTTGGTGTGCAAATATTTTAATATTTATAAAAAAAATATCATTTAATTACATAAACTGTTACTTTAATTAAATATAGTTAAAACTGGTTTAATTATTTATTACCAAACATTTTAAAACTATAATTAAATTTAACCCTGTCTACCGTAAAACTACAATAAAATACCGTAAAACGTTTTTCAATAAAAAGGCTTATTAAGTACATTAAATCAATAATGAAAAAAACCCACACTACCATGCATTTGACTCACATAAAAAAATATATTGATGTTGACGATAAAAGATCACAGATTTCGCACTAACTATTCAGGAAACAAAGTAGTTGGTCACGAGATATTAAAGTTAAAAAAAAAGATAAATAATAAAAGGTAAAATTTTAATATTAAAATCGAAAATATCGAGTTTCGACCGATGGGCGACCACTAGTACGAGTAATGCTATGAATGAATCGTCCATTTGTAGACAGATAGTGTTCTACATTCAGGCATGCATTTTATAAATTAGTCATTAATTTGAAGAAAATAAAAAACTAAAACAAACGAAATGCTTTAAGATTAAAAAGGCTCCTAGTGATAAGAGACTATCATCATGTACATACACCGTAAATATTTTTGCTGTTAATGTCTGGCCTGGTCCTATGATGTGAAAGGCAAATCTATCTCCAACCGAGCACTTACATGATCCCGGGTAACGTTGTTTCTGTTGCATTTTTTTAAAAACACATTGTTTATTTGTAACCTGATTAGGAAATCGAACCTGCTATCTTGTTAATCCAACACTGGATCACTGGACCACAGGGGCGATATAAAGAAATAAAGAGAAGTGAAATAATCAAAGTCAAGAAAAAAAAGAAAAGGGTAATGAATGTGAAGGAAACCAGACGGGTTTGTCAGGATCGTGAGGTCTGGCACTCGATAATCTCTGCCTACCCCGTAAGGGACTTGGCGTAAAGATGTGTATGTAAAATAAATCAATTTTTAATTTACACAATGAAAAATTTACACAAATTACACGTATTGATCTCACACCAATATAAGGAAATGATATGCTTGTGTTATGGGCATCGACCATATATCCCAATAGACGCCGCATATAAGGCAACACGGTTCTGTCAACACATAAGTGTAATTGTTCTAATGTAGTATATTACTTAAAAAGATATAAACAGTATCGACCAGGTTTGTGACCTGTAAACATTGTCGCGTTATTGTATACAAAAAAAAATAGATATAAAATTACTGTTTGTTCAATTAAATGGGAGGTACGGTAAGACAGCCGCACTTCAAATTACCGAAAAGATGGTACAGCTTTCCGTAGGTTAATTAAAAATAATAACATTCATATTCATATTCATTTGAATTATTTAATGTTTATCGGAGTTCATCATATACTAGTCAGGCATAGTTAGATGCGGGTTTATATCCCTTTCTTACACATTTGATTTTCAAGCTATCACTTTCGTTTGCATACAGCTAGTGATGGACTAATGTGCAAATCCATTTTATCGATAGTTTTATTTATTTAGCCCGAATAGGATACCGGTCTTGTATGTAGGTATTTATGTATTTTATCGATAAATTTAAGCACTGACAGAAACAATAAAATACTTTTTACTCTGTGTACTTTTGAGTTGGCCTCTGGATAGTTACTCTTTTTCATGTGAGAAGTCAACGAACAAGCACACAGCTCTCTTAATGGTAACAGATAATCTTGGCCTATAGACACCATTGATGTTACAGGTGCGTTGCTGTCTTATGGTCGGAATGTAATGCCTATTGTGCAAATCTACTGGCTTCCCTACCCTCCGAATCGGAATATGATACTGTCATTATAGCGGCAGGAATGCGCAAGGCGGTGGATAATTAACCTGGGGAGTTGCTGGCTGCTGCACACCACTCTATCACCAGTTATCTTATTTACAATTACCTGTTTTAGCTGTGCTCGCCTCTTACGAGGCGCCTGGCAGAGGGGCAGGTGACCTATTTTAGTCAGCGGACCCGGACCAACAAGATGGAAAACTGAACTTCTGCGGTAGAGGGCACTGATATTTGTCATTGAATAACTCATAATTAGTTGAGTCGATTTTATTGAACTCTTTTTATGTACATTAGGTGGTTATCTGGGAGATATAAATTTGAGACTGGTTGCGATAGGCTATGTTGGCGTCAGTATGTCATAAAACTTTCAAAGGGCTGGGATAATTTTAAAACTAATTTGCTTACAGTATTTCAACGATATTCTGTAGTTCAGGTGGGAATTACTCCAATGAATAAAAACAATTCAATTTGATAAGTATGTCTTTTATATCAGGTATCCACAAGATTATACAACAAAAAAACTCTGATTTGGTTTAAAGAAACCAGACGAGAGAATTGGTTTCCGAATTTAAAATTCCTAATACAGTGAATTAAATCGCAATATTTTGCAGAAGATTGTGTTATACACTTTACGCCACTGCTGCTTCATGACAATGCTAGACAACATACTGCACAACAGATGGCTTCTCAATCAGAATATCATCAACTGGAATGTAAAAAACATGCACCTGAACCTAACTTCAACAGATTACTATTTTTTTCAAAAAAAATTATTTTGATGGGGCAGTCCAAACCACGTCCAAAGATTTTATTGATTCCCTTTCGAATGGATTTTTAGTAGAGGGATCAATAAATTACCTATAAGATGGCAAATGTGCATAGAAAAAAAAGGTTTATACTTCGATTAAATAAATATATTACATTAAAAATGTTCGACTTATGTTCCTCTCCTACAAAACGCCAATTACAGATGTAAGGACCTAATATGTTCAAGTACGGATATAACTCTCAACCGCAAAAATGTGTGACCTTGAGATGTTGAGTTGCATAGCTCATTGTGACGTGCAACAACAAAATTCGATATAATCCGTTACAATGTCGTACTTCATAAAATAAAAGTTATATCGATAAAATATATTATTCGTATCAAATATGTCTCATCCCTAATCTTACATATCTGTTTATGAATGTGACGTGTTGTCATTACAAGGGCCAATAAGAAAGCAGTTACTTGCTTCCTCGCACCTCAGCTATTTGCCAGAATTGTTTCAAAGCAAAATTATAAAGAAAAGGCGTCTACTTCATCAAAAATCAAACCTGAGCCACGCGCTTGGTCGGTAGAGTTAGACATATATGTATATATACACTAACCCCACGGCCAACGAGGAGATTAAATAATACGTATATTTTTTAAATACAAATTAGTAGTACTTTTACTTACTAAGTAGTATTTTTAATTACTAAGACTTAATTTTGAAATGTTAGTCATCAAACAAGAATAGTAGAGTATTGAAGAGTATTTTAAAATGAATTTTTAAACCATAAATAATTTTTCCCCGTGTTGGTCCGGGCTCTATTGCAGAAAAGACCATCTGCCTTCCTGCCAGGCAATTCGTAAAAAACGAGCCATCACTAGCACCGTGACATCTGACTAGGTGGTAGAGTTTCGCAGCGACTCGCCACGTACGCCTTACCTATTCATGCCGCCTTAACGTCATGACGTGTTCCAGTTTTGAGGGTAAGGTAGCCGGTAAACTTACTTTTGCTCGATGCCTAACATCCCGGCCTCAGGTTCGCAACGCACCATTAACACCTTTGATGTCTCTAGGCGGCGTGAATTTTTTACCATCAGGAAATCCGCCTGCTTGTTGCGTTCCAATAACAAAAAAAAAATCAAAATCTCGGACTTAACTGAGAATGATATTCTCAACAGAGATTTACATAGTTAAAAACTAAGCGAAAACACAATTAAAGAAGTTTCTTCGGAGATGTAAGGCGAGTAATCATTTTAGCGGAGATGCGGGGAAAATTGTAGGTTCTTTAACGAAGTTGACTTGGACCTAAAAAGACATAATTTTAAAAAAGTATCTTCACGCCCATATCCCCGAAATGGTAGGCAGAAGCACAACCAGGGCACCCACGACTAGCAGAAGACATTAAGTCCCACAATGTGGCAAGCCTATCTCCAACCGGGCACTTATACAACCCCTTGCGACGTTTTTTTTATTAGAAAATTGGAAAAACCCAATTTTCTTTTTGTTGCCCGACCCAGGAATAGAACCCGGGATCTCATGCAGTCGACCATGACCACTGGTGGTAGAGTGCTAAGAGTGAGTGCAACTTGTGCCAGTAGGGATCCACTGCCTTGCTTATGTTTGTCACCCTTTGACACTTTGTTTCGGTCCCGAGGACAGAAAAGCTAGCAAACTCGAACAATAGGTCTAACACTCTAGTCACAGGACAGTGATAAATCTACAATATCTACAGAGACTAAAAACCAAGATTATTTTTTACCATTAGAAGAGCAACATATTCTAAAAAATGCCAGGCTTTCTTGCGAGGCAGCTCGTAAAAGGCAAGCATAGGCTTATCACCACTAACACCGTGACATCTGATACACCCGGATTGGTACCACCACCTTACCTATTCCTGCCGCCATAACATCATGAAGTGCTCCGATTTGGAGGGTAAGGTAGCCGGTAAACTTACTTTTGCTCGAGGCCTAACATCCTGACCTCAGGTTGGCAACGCACCATTACCATCTTTGGTGTCTCTAGGCGGCGTGAATTTCTTACCATCAGGAAATCCGTCTGCTTGTTTGCCTTCCTATAACATAAAAAAAACTGCACATAATAATTTAGGAAAGTGTACATTGAACATTCATTCCACAAAAAGTATATTTATTATTTTCATTCTCTTTTTGAGGTCTTACAAAGCAACTAACGGCATCCTTATATCCTATTGGAAGAGTAATACTAATCGGATAATATTAAATGGTCTCCTCTTATTTTATGCTTTTATTTTTGGATAAAAACCGTAAAGTGGATATACAGAATGTGGATGTCTTTCTTACTTCTATAATAAACGAATTAAAACATAAAAAAATATCTACTCTAAATCTTAATAAAAACTTTTAACAAAAATTGGTTAAAAGCAGTCTGTAGTTTTAGAGGTATGATACGTTTTTAAAAACAACAAATATTAACATCGTTTCAATATTTTTATAATAATATTAAATATTATTTTTTTATTATTTTAATCCTACAATATTTGTCAATGTGTTAGTTTCTGCTTTATGTTTACATTATGTAAATATTTTTTTTTAAACTTAATTCTGCTAATATTATAAATACGAAAGTGTGTATATGATTTCTTTGTTTGATACCCCTTCACGCAAAAACTGCTGAACCGATTTTCATGAAATTGGGCACACACAAAAAGGGTAACTTTTATTAACACATAGTTAATGCAAGTTACGCTCTTAGTACTTGTAGATAGTTTCTATCCCGAAATATTGTTCCTGTGGGACCATTGACTACGCGGGTAGCACTGCGGACAACAGCTAGTTTTCTACATAAATTTTTTGAACAAAAATGAACTCACGGTCATACTCATATACGCCGATTAACATTTAATCTATCATTATTATATATCACAATTTTTAATAGAAAATATCTACTTAATGACATATTAAAAAATAATTAACGTCTCTGAGACGTTAGTTAATTTTTCAAAGTTCAAAAGAAATTTAGGTTGTCCATAAAAAGTTTGAATTATTGGGATTGAAGGGTACAAAATACAGGAGAAAATAAAGATGAAAAACATAGCTGACCCGAGAAAAGGTCAAGAAAATGTCGAAAACTGATAAGTATGTGTGATTTATCTCTATGAATGTGTACGGTTTACACGTCATAAACACTTGCGAAAGGGAAAGTCGAATATTTTCGAATGTCGTTTCAAAAATTACGATTTTTTAATATAAAAATGTTATCAAATAGCAAAATAATATAAACGCATACTTTAAGTAACTGATTAAATACATATGTAATCGAAAAAGCGCTGAACCTATTGACATAAAAATTATATGGGACCTCTGAAACATGGGAAAAGCTGGAAACATATTATTAGCCGCGGCTTACGAACGCGAATATTAAATTTTTCCGCGGACGTTTTGGCTGACGAAAGATATTTTCGGACGTCCGAGCACTCAAGGTCACGTCCGCGACTTACCTCCGACAGTTTACAAGGCACAGTGTACCTTCATTATCTAGATTTCCTGTAGGTCTCGTCCATCAGCCACGTCCGATAATATGTTTTCACCTTAAAGCTGGAAACAGCCGCAACCACAGAGTACGTTACTGATATCTGTGCACATATCGTCCGCGGACGCTTACGGCTGACATAAGCATCCAACGCGCCAGACATCTTTCGGATGTCCGAATGCTCAAGGTCACGTCCGATAGTTTGCACGGCTCAGTATACTATAATCATTTGGATACCCTGTAAGTTGCGGCTGTCAGCCGCATCCGATAGTTTGTTTCCAGCTGAATGGTTCAAAGCTTTTAATCACAAATCATAAAGTGTTATGTTGCTCTTAAAAGTAAACAAAAACGGAAAATCATGAGTCGTCGTGAACTTCTTGTAAATAATAAGTTAAATTAGTTAATTTAGGTATCAATCAGTTCAATTTTGTTCAGTTAAAGTGCACAAGTGAAATATTTATGAAGAAATTAACGTATCGTACATTTCCTCGTTGCCACTCAACCTCACTAAATGAACTTGAGCAACGAGGCCACCGCTTTACTCAAGACCATGACATGACTTTGACTTATCACTTATGATATATGACCTGAAATGACGTATTAGGATTGTTAAAAAGAATTTATTAATGGGGAAGACGTGGCAAAATGGCCTACAGGTCTAAGCCAGCCCCAGAAAGGGGCAATTTAGCTTAAAAAAACGAAAAAACATGAATGACACCAATTAGTCATATTTCACGTAAATTACCATTGACCTCTTATTATATGTATTTCTATGTGAATAACATACCTATATGCTATTTTACTATATTGTCATAAAAACTTAAGATTAAAAAAATGCTTTGTAATTTTATTTTAATTATTATTTATTTATTTTTACGTATAGTTAGCGCAACAGAAAATTTTTCAACATTTTACTTAGGTATCATATACTCGTATTTTTCTCCTCAATTTAATTTCTTATTATATATTTGCTAGTATTAGAAATCTACCTACCTCCCCACCAAATTGCAGTCAAATCAGTTTAGCCGATCTTGAGTTGTAATTAGTGTAACTAGCATATACAAAAACTAATTAATAGAGGGTAATAACCTGCCTAAATCTTGCTATGTGCTGAAAAGGGTCTAAATTATTCTCAAACGTCACATAATTTATGAATCCGAAGGGACCATAGTTCGCAAATACACAACATACATAGACATTACTTACGAGTACGTTATTTGCAAGCAAAATCACTAAACTCAGTGAACACGACGTGTAATAAGTAATTCAGAGTGTTTTCCAATCAGGACAGCGCATGGTCCCGTCAGCTTATGTGCCGTGTTTGACAAAGCCCTCGGTTACAGCCAATCAACTGGAATCTCTTATTCATGACGTCACAGGACACTCGTCTCTAGTGTCGATATATTGTGCCCTGATATATTGCTGTCTGGCCAGTGGATCTGTTAAGGGAGTATTTGAAGACGACTACGTTTCTTTCTTTTTAGTTTAAATTGGTTTAATTAAATGAACTTTATTGAAAAAGTTTAAGTACATTAAGAATAAGAACTCACGGCGCGCTTTTTACCCGCCACCAGATTTATGTGCAAAAAGTAAGATCACATTTCACGACGCGATTTACACCCGCCATACTATTGTACTATTTGTACTGATTATTTAACCGCAACTACCGGCCGCGCGATCATGAACCGCCAAGTTTGCGGGCGATAATTTCAACGGTGGCGGCTGCGGGACCGCAAAAATTACCGGTCTCGTGAGTTTTGAAATAAATCCGTAGAACCACAGGTTAAAATCACTCTGTGAGTTCTGTCTCTAAAACTGTAAAAGGTTCTGTCATACATAATATGCAAGAGACTCACGCTAAACACTTATCAATAATTATATCCTACTAGCGGTCCCGTACAAAGAGTATATAAATACTACGTAATAAGATGCAGGACTTCCATAGATACATAGCAAACCCGAATTTGTATAAAGTTTACTTGAAAAAGTATAACCCGTATAGTTTGAAAGTAAGTCTAAAGGTCAGATAAAAGGCAACTAGTGTCATATGATTTGGGCGAATAAAAAACATAGCAAACTTATTTTTTTTATTTGTTGATATGAAAGTTGCGCCAAACTGGTCCCGTACGTGCTTCGCTGCTTAAATGACCGCTAATGACCGTATGAATGACATAACACTACAAAAGAAAAAACAACTGAAAAAAGTTATAATATGACAGCGTGTATTGTGCTGTCATCTGAAAAAAGTTTTAATTTGGCTGAATAATACCTATTAACAAAATGATCCACCATTTATGTGTTACAAAAAATGAGATAAATGAAGAACCGCGTTACCGATTTTATGCATACTTCACATAAACCATCTACTAAATAGTCCGAACAAAGCCTCAACATTTGGTTTGGATAGGTGAGCCCATTCTTGAGTTAACGTCAGTTGTATTAAAATTATCCCAATTCCCAATTTAAAAAAAAGGAAATGAAATGAGTTACATACGTTACAAAAAGGTATTAGCTAAATGTATACAGTCTCAGAAACAAACGTCGTTAAAATATATTAAATAATCTTCTAATAAATGTAAAGCTTCATGGGACATAATTAAAAGTTCATTTCAAAATAAAATGCCTTTAGAAGAAATAGAAAAAACTTAAAATAAATAACTCAGTATATACTGATTCTCAAGAAATATGTAATCATCTTAATGAGTTCTTTATAAATGAAACTAAATTTTGTAGAATAAATCAGCCTTGTTATATATATATTTATATCTCATAATATTTCTAATCACAGTAAAACCGTGTTTTTGATACCAGTAGATGAGCATGATCTAATAAGGTAATATATTATCTGAAAAACACTAGGGCAACTGGCTATGAAAATATCAGCATAAAAATATTAAAGAATTTTGCCAGTGTGACATCAAAGCCTCTTTGTCGTACAATTAATTTATCTTTATTAAATAACTGAAAGCCTAAATAGTAAAAAGTTTCCACTTGCTGTATTTTTAGATGTGAGTA
>NJDC01012209.1:38323-58170 GCA_002245475.1 Calephelis virginiensis | reverse complement strand
GTTACTGAGAAATCATTAGGGTTTTATATTTGTTTGTACATAACCGGTTATTGTTCTTCACTATCTTGCATGTCCCTAATTAGTTGACCACGACTGTATATATTTATATTTATTCATTAATAACGTTTACTAATATTGAAACACCGTAACGACACAGTCACGAAAACGTTACATCGTCACCAACACCATCACCAAAACTGTCACAAATCGACATCGTCATGACACAGTCGGGATATCATCACGACACCATCAGAGCAGTCACTGAATTTTCAACAGCACCGTCATTCTCATGAAACAGCCAAGACTAAATTACAAGACTAAAACACCATCACCAAAACCGTTAAGACAGTTTCAAGAGACAGTCACGACATCGTCTTCTTTATCTCTGTCAAGAGACTTAACTCAAGGCACCGTCACAATATCATTACGAACCCATCACGATACAGTTGACTTGATTACTCTTTTACTTATTTGATAGTTATGTCACCCGAAATAACTGTTCAAGATTATTTTTTGGAGTTTACTCCTTAAGAAACGATTTGAGTTATAAGGCCCGGTACGGAAATTTTATGAGGAGTAAAATCAAGTTTAACACGAAAAGTTGAGGCGTTACGTAGAAAGAGACAAACATATGTAAGTCGTACCGCTTCAGTCCTTCAGTATTTTTTTCTCCTTCAGGACTGACGATCTCGCCCGAACAAAAGTCGAGTCGCCCCGAGCGGGTCGTCATTCGGCTCCGCCACAGTCGAGTTACTTATGACATTGACATTAGTCGAATAATTTAAAACGTAGATTATTTTGTAACATACTTTATGTAATATGCTTTATTGAAGTAATATAAATAATCCGAATAATTACAGATATATGTTTGTTTCTCTTATCATTTTAACAGATGCGTTAATTTACCCTTTTTTTCTATTCGATATATATCATAATTATCGTTCGTAAGGAGTAAACTCCAATCGTGCGTCGTAGACACACACACACACACACACACACACTTTTTTTCATATCATATTCACGACTTTGTTTTCACCGTCACCATCAACGTCGTCATGATATCATTATGGTAAAGATAAAATACCATCATAGACACCGTCATCGTCATGACGTTATCACGGGATAGTATCACGACATCGTTACGACTCCGACACGACATTGACACCAACATTGACATCGTCGCAGTCACGATGACCATCGACTCGCTCGATTAATTAACAGACATTGTGTCTTTATTTTTGGCAAAGCGAGGTAAGGAAGGCAGTCATTGTTTTTTGTCAAACCACCCACTCTTCTAAAACTAACCGTTAACTCTTTTGCAGTCTAAAGAGCACCCACTTATTGAGAAGGCAGTGGAGAATGCAATTGATGCAGGATATCGACTCATTGACACTGCCTATATCTACTATACAGAAGAGCAGGTAAAGAAGAAGATTATTTAGTAAACAGTGTGACACTTTATTTTTTATTGATTTTAAATCAATGTCAAACCTAAACCCAACTGAATTTAATTCAACATACATCACACTCTTTGAGGTAAACGCTTGTGCTTTTCCACTATACAATTTATATGCATACATATCTTCACGCCAAGTCCCTTACCGTGTAGGCAGAGATTATCGAGTGCCAGACCTTACGATCTTGACAAACCCGTCTGGCTTGCTTCACATTAATTACCCTTTTCATACAAACACGCCGGTTTCGGAGACTCTGGACACCACCCTCGGGTAATATCCAAGTGATCTAATCGTGGAATGTCAACCTTGGTCTTATCTTTATCCTGCCTGACTGATGATTCTGTGAAAAATAAACCCGGTGGACTATAGCGTAACATAGAGTATTAAATAAAGTGTATAGTGGAACAGTACAATTGTTTAAATTAAAAAAGGTGTGTATACAATGAGATTCCACCAAGATCCGACGATAGCGAGTAAAGATTGTGATAATGTTGGTATTGTATTTATAGGTTGGCCATGCTGTGCATAAAAAGATAAAAGAAGGAGTTATCACTAGAGACGAAGTATTCATCAGCTCAAAGGTAATAATTTAACAATTAAAATTTTTCAATGAACCGACGACAAACAATACTAACCTTCAAAAGTTGTGATGTTTCAGATAGACACACACTCACACACATCTTACTTACAACACCTCTCTTTATGATTTGCTTTAGATAAACTGCAAAGATTACGAAATGTAACACCGTAACGTACAAACTATGATCCATTGGCCATTTCTCAATTCTTTCATCAGGTCCTTGTCATCAAGACCTCGTCATCAGTAAGCAGGAACAGATCTATTTAAAAGGAATTTAACGAGCCGAAGCTCGATGGCTTTACCAGGAGGCATCCCAAGGTTCCAGGGGCACTTCTATCTTCGAGATCCAGCGCAGTTGTACCAGCATTTGTTAGTGTTAACTGTTATATCTCACATATGTTCAAAAGTGAAATAAATACCCGGAGAGCATCTAACATCCATTCCGACGCTAACAAATGAGCTGCAAGTAGGCTAATGACCTTAAATGAAATGACAGATCTGCATCAACTATAACTAAGAACCCTCGCAATCACGTGAGCTTTCAATTAAAGAACCCCCATCAAAATTTGTTCATCTGCTGAAGAGCTACGATTCTACAGACAGAAACGTCAAGCTTGTTTAATACCTCTCGTTTTGAATCAGGGGTTAGAAATTATGAATTCCAATATGACGGAAGCCACAAACTGGTTATTTTGATATTCGCACATTTATCCATAGGATTTGTGTTTTTTTAAACGAATTATGCTCAATAAATATTTGGTGGTTTGGTCACGTGGAAAACATAATGAAAAAAAATTGACAACAAATAAATACAATGCGAACGTGGATGGATGTAGGTATCTGGGGAGACCTAGGTTGACATTCCACAAATTGATCGTTCGGGTTTTATCCGAGAGTGGTGTCAAAAGTAATGGATGTGAAAGTTAGACAGGTCAGGCAGGCTTGCGACTTGCGAAAAATGCACATACACACACATTTTTGGTATAATATGCTCTGCATTTAAACCAAAAAATTAGCTTCTTTATTAATTAAAAACGGTTAGAAATTGATACCTTTATTATTAAAATGTTTACTGTTGAATTCAATTTTCGTGTCTTCAAATAATTATCGAAAAAGTAGTTTCTGCTACAGTACAGTTCTATCTTCGATTCTTTTTTCATGCTTACTTCATTTATTAACTCCGACGGAAAACGGGGAGTGTTTTAACTTTGATTTATCTGTGTGTGTGTGCGTCTATCTGTGGCATCATAACTTTTGAGAGGATGGACCGATTTCAATGCGGATTTTTTTTTATAGCTGGCGTGATCAAGATTTTTTTTTATTGAATCAGGCGTTACTTTGCGGAAATCCTTTATAAAAGATGTAAAATAAGCCTTTATTTTGCTAATTCCGCGTAAGCAGTGTAACCGTTGTGGCAAATAATCCTCCAAACGACACAGAATGTGACAAGCCTAACTGACGTTCCCACCACCCACCTCCGCGACCAGAACACGACTATAGGAAGAGCTCGGGAAACAATATAAATTGTCACGTTCTTTACATGTGACAACCCTACCTAAAGTTCCCACCTCCCACCTCCGCGACCAGACTCGTGTGTCGTCGTTTGTACGGTACGGTCGAATTCCTGAGGATGCCTCGGTGTAGAGGCGAAACGTACGTCGAGTGCGATTTGGTGTTCTCTGTGGTGAGTGCTTCGACAAAGTTGGCGAAGGACGTGACAAGTGGTTTTGTTTCCCGCGTTCGGACTCTATTTGTGATCTGGTCGCGGAGGTGGGAGGTGGGAACTTTAGGTAGGGTTGTCACATGTAAAGAACGTGACAATTTATATTGTTTCCCGATCTCTTCCTATAGTCGTGTTCTGGTCGCGGAGGTGGGTGGTGGGAACGTCAGTTAGGCTTGTCACATTCTGTGTCGTTTGGAGGATTATTTGCCACAACGGTTACACTGCTTACGCGGAATTAGCAAAATAAAGGCTTATTTTACATCTTTTTGTGATCAAGATTTTATTAGCTTTATTACATGTAAGTTTTGTCGGGGGTTAATTTTTTTTGATTATCTTATTGGCTGTAACCATACCTCCTTTTCATCCAGTAAGTTGTATATAATTATATTTATTTATGCGTTATATATTGTATAATAGCTTTTAAAATCTCTGCAATGTGTTTTACTTTACAGTTATGGAACACCCATCACAGAAAGAAAGATGTGATCCCAGCTCTGCAGGAGTCGTTAGCCAAGCTGAAACTGCCCTATTTAGATCTGTATCTGATACACTTCCCCGTCGCCGTTGATGTACGTACGGTGACAGATTTTATTTTATAAAATTAGGAAAAAAAAACACAGTTGACACAAAGACCAAGTGAACAAGCATTAAACAAAAACAAAATAATGTGGTGTGCAAATACTTTTAAATTTATAAAAATAAATGTTAAATTTACATATTTTTAATTTTAAAAAATTTGTTTTTCACATTCACAATCTTGAATAATTTTAAAAATTTAAATCAATTCAATCCTAACTACCGCTAACCACCATCGTTTCCAAACCCAGCCAGTCAGGATAAAAAAACTGCTCGGCAACAAATATATCTGCAACTAAATTAATAACTATTACTAATGTTTATTGTATACGAGTATGCTTGTCTGCAAGAAAATCTATGTCACTATGATATTTTTTTTTCTAACAGCAAATCAATAGAAACTTAACCTAGTTCCTTTCGAAATCATTTTAATGG
Source organism: Calephelis virginiensis (assembly GCA_002245475.1). Lineage (NCBI taxonomy): Eukaryota > Metazoa > Arthropoda > Insecta > Lepidoptera > Riodinidae > Calephelis > Calephelis virginiensis. Next base: position 53,399 of record NJDC01012209.1, on the reverse strand, counting down.
CAGTAAATTAAGATCATCGGGTATCTGATTGTATAAACGAATAGATAAATATGCAGCATACATTATTTTTGTAAAATATGTTAATTTTTTTTAGTTAGGGAAATGGAGTGTCGAACTATTTCTTAAATGAGACAAACCTTTTTCTTCACTTCACTTCAGCTTCAGGACTTCAGCATTTGTTTGATTCACACACTTCCCTAAATTCGGTTTCTAATTACAACATTTATCATTTTCTACTCTTAGGACGTTAGTAAAAGATTAGTAGTATTTTTATTCAAAAATACATCTATTCTTTTAGTCTGTGCTTGAAATTCAACTGATTTTGTTTTTATGAGATTTTTTTAACATTATTTTCGTTGAACCATTTTGCCACTTTGGTGGAAGTTTTTCTAATTTCCTTATATTAGTAATTTTTATTTTTGCACTTGATGAGAAGGTTAGTAACATCAGATAATAATATTGGTTCGTGATCGATAGCATAAGGCAAATCATTTATGTAAATTAAAAAAGTAATGGCCCTAAAACACTACCTTATGGTACAACGCAGTTGTTGAAAAGATAATTTTAAAGTTCCTTTTTTATGACGGTCATGTCGGTCTTTAGTTCTAATAATCTAAATAACAAATATGCAAGTCTCCCTGATGATTCACACCACGGCCGCAACCACAGTGCATTAAATCTATATAAATAATGAATTCCCGAGCTTAGCACTCTTTCCCCCCAAAGCTAGGTGCTATTGCAAGAACCTTTCGTTTCGCTACCAAAACATTAAAAATGTTAAATTGTTAGAATACATTAAACAAGGGTTTATCAGAGTTTATGTAATCTCAATAGCACACATCTTTAAAACGCCAACAAAATATTGTTTTTCAGTTAAATGATCAATTTTACGACGCGGACTATTTAGAAACCTGGCAAGCGATGGTGGAGGCCCAAGAGCAGAGACTGGCAAAGTCTATAGGAGTCTGCAACTTTAACGTGCACCAACTAGAGAGGCTGATCAACAATTCTTCTGTGAAACCTGCTGTGCTGCAAATCGAGGTTTTTTGCATAATGTTATAAGACATCAAATAGGCGCATTATCTGATTAAGAAATACATGCCGCTTATAGATGCAACAAAAACCGTATCAATCTGGAGTGTTATGTTTTGTAAATCTTTCTATTGAATGGGTATTGCTTGAAATGTGCAATATTACATGTATTGTAAATACATAAATAACCACTGACTCTAATGAAAGGATAATTTACCATGCTATTGGCAATCACAAATGGACCTAGTCATAGTCACGATCTTACTGATAAATACACACATAGTATTTTTTTACGAGCTACCTAAAAGTAGGCAATGAGCTTATGTGAGAAAATCTTCAAAGGAACTTGGGATCAACTTGAAAGCTTCTTTATTTAACAGGTTAACTTGAATCTGCAACAACCAGAACTTCTGTCATTCGCCCACGCTCACGGCATCCAAGTGATGGCGTATACGCCATTTGGAGCACTGTTCGGAACCCGGTACAGGACTGTAGAAGCTCCTCCTCCTCGGTCGACGGACCCTGAACTTCAAGACATTGCCAGGAAGTACAATAAAACCGTGGCACAAGTGACATTGCGATACATCGTGAGTAACTTTTATAAAAAACAACTAATCTTTTATAGCCACAAGCGCATGATAATAATAAATATTGTTTCTTACAAATTTTAAAGTAAAAAAAAAATTTGCCCTAGACAGGATTTGAATCCGGACCCTTTTGTCTCAAGCCGATGCTCTATGCATTTGAGGTACTAAATGATTAGAACCCGAGCCAAACGAAAGCGAGAAAATCATTTAAGATAGTTCCTCAACCAATGAAACGGTCAACGAGGTATTAATAAAATAAGACCCCATCTATAACAAAACAAATGATCTTAAATAGTACATAAACCAGGCTCAGATTTAGCAGAGATAGGTAATTATGCAATTCATATAGATAAATTCCAATAGTGTTCGGGGATTTATATTTCTATGTGCTGTGCATCGTTAACAAACTTAAAGTTAGTTTATTTTGGGTTTGGATTTGACTTTTGATTTTTTCCAAGTTGGTCCGGGAATTCTGTGAATTTTCGATTTAAAAGCTATGGCATTAAAATATTTTTAAAATTTTTTTCAGCATGAAGTTGGTGCAATTCCCATTCCAAAATCGACAAATAGGAACAGAATAGAAGAAAACATAGACATTTTCGACTTTCAACTGACTGAAGATGACCGTAATTTCCTAAAGGGTTATAACAAGAACTTTAGAACCATCACCGTAACAAACTGGACAAATTCACCATACTATCCGTTCGATAAGGACCTAATTAATTGAAATCAAATTACGAAAAAAAAACTGAAAACTTGTCTTAATAAATTGTTTGACCACAAAAATCTGAATTTATTTTAATAAAAACTAATACACAAATATGAAAACGAATGGGATGTCATTATTGCAGGCAATGTGCTTGCGTGTCTTGCTTTAGAAGATGTGAAGAATATTTGTCCAAAAACTTTATAGCACAGGTCTTATGCAACATGATTTTATATCAAACTAGCTGTTTACCGGCGACTTCGTCCGCTAGAATAGGTTGTCACACAAAACTTTTATCCCCTATTATAACCTCACCTAAAAAAGGGAAGTGACGTCCTTATTGCCCAATTCATCATGTTAATCTAGTAATTTAAGTATTTTCAATTAATGCCATATGAAGCACTTAGCATTAACTAGGACCACCTTTTAACTACTCCTGCTGCCATATCGTTAGTGCTCACTATCAATCAGTGTTCGGTCATGGGGGTAGGGCAATGGTTAGACTTTGAACACATGACCCAAAAACTTGACGCCAGTATTATATACGGTGTCTCAATGCTACGGGTCTCTTACCATTTTTTTTAATGACTAACTTGTTGCTAATCTTACGATTTTTTACAACTTCACCAAACTTTGTGGGCCGAGCAGAGTGCTCAGCCCGAGACATCATTATTTAGATGGATTGGGCTGTTACCTACAACGCCAGCACCAAGGGCTGTCTCCCAGGAGACCGTACCTCGACTTGGTGCTGCGTTCTGGTTACTCTTACCATTAGAAGAGCTGCGTGATTGCTTGAATTTTCAGAGCAAGGCTTAATATTTTTATAACAAATTCTAAACAAAGTAGATAAACCGAATAAAAACAACGCGAAAAATTTATATAGTAATTTTATTTCATAATAATAATTTTATTTATATAATGCACAATAAAAACATCATTATAAATTTAATGTTTAAAAATAGCAGATAAGATGAACTCAAAATTAATTTTATTATTTTATAACGACCTAATTATAATAACTTGTTTTCAGTTATTGCTTTTATCCGAGTTCTCATTAAGGAAGATATTATATATGTTCAAATTCATTGTTGTTTTTTATGATACATAATTATTCGTCATTTGTGAGACGATTATAAAACTTCTGAGAGCGTGCTTCCAATGTGGATTTTGAGTCTGGATCTGACTATGTTATTCCAAGGTCATCAAGGAAAATACTCAAACTTTGTGTTCGTATCAAGTTGACGCGAACAGCGTATACATACGTCAAATTATGGTAGATGTGATGAAGCACAGCGTAATATTACATTCAGCTAATAAGTGTCGTATAGAACATAACGTGATAGCACGGCGTCTGATTCTACTACTAGGCTATTAGGACACCGTCTCTGAACGTCGATCTAGTTTGATATTTAAAATATATAAAAAAAATATGTTCAGCATCACATCCAGCTCAGAAAATACCATGTTTACGTGAACGTGTTATATGACATTATAGTAAAATAAAAGTCGGCTTTCCGCTGTTTTACTGCGTTTAAATTGTTTACATTGCAAATAGCATTTTCCCCGTGTTATCCGAGTCCTCAATGTAGAATAGACGAGCCAGGTAGCGCGTAAAAGACGAGCAAACATTGAATGTGTCATTACTCATTATCAATAAGTACCCCGCTGCAACTTATTTGGGTAGGGTTCACCACCTACCTACCTTACCTACATATTCCCTATCGTACTTCCTATACTATCGTATACACCTTACCTATTCCTGCCGCCAGTACCATGTTTCAGTACGGAATGTAGAGCAGCCGTTAGACTTGCACAATTGGGCTTAACACCTCGGCCACAAGACAGCTATGCACCTACAACACCTTTTTCCCCGTGTTGGTCCGGGCTCCTTTCTAGAATAGACCATCTGCCTTCCTTGCCAAGCGTGAAAGGAGAGCATAGACTCACTTTCACTAACACCTTCTGACTAGGTGGTAGAGTTTAGCAGCGACTCGCCTGGATTGGTACCACCGCCTTACCTATTCCTGCCGCCATAACGTCATGACGTGTTCCTGTTCGGAGGCTAAGGTAGTCGGTAAACTTACTTTTGCTCGAGGCCTAACATCCCGACCTCAGATTGGCAACGCACCATTACCACCTTTGGTGTCCCTAAGCGGCGTGAATTTCTTAACTACGGTCATCTCTTACCTTCAGTTGAGTCGTGGGCTTTTTCAATAACTTATTACAAAAATAGCAGTTGCAATAATAATACCCGCTTTACAATTACTTTAATCCTTATTATACAACATTGAGTAAACTTAATGAGTGAATAATTTAAAGTTGAAAATTATACCAACATTTATAAATAACCTTTGACTAAACCTTACCTAAATCGTGGGTAAATAAATAAATATAAAGAACTAGCAGTTGCCACCCGACTTTGTACATACGTAAACGTAACTTTTTTTTAGTTCGTGATGAGGATGAACTATTTTCCTGTTGTAAAGGAATCCTCAGTGTTGACTCGGGCTATAAGCTGATACCCAATATTTACTAAAAATCTGTTTAATAGTGACCGCCTCGTTGGTAGAGTAGCAACCGGGAGGCTCGGGTTCGATTCCCAACGAGGCAGACATTTGTGTGATGAACATTCAGATGTCTGCATTTTCCGGCTCTGAGAGTTTATTAAATTTATTCTGATATCTATTTAAGTATTTCTATGTATTAGAATTACTGACTAATATAACACAAGCATACCTATGGGATCAGATTCAATTTGTGTAACTTGTCCAGAGAAATTAATGATTTATTATTATTATTATTAGTTTTTGACTGGGAAGTGAAAAAATAGCCAAACCAAATTTTAATACATTCGTTTTGGGTTATTTATCCTGTGAATAATATTTAATTTTTTTTTATGTTTTTTTATGGCAAGTTTTCGTTTGAAAATGGTTATTTCCTAATTAAGTTGCAATAAAATACGTATACGCTTGTAAAATTTATAAAAGCAAAGCAAAAGCAAAAACCAAAACGAAAAATATGAAAACTTTGTCAAATATAATTAATGTATTTAAGATGATTAATGAAACAAATAATTTTGGAATTGTCCCTTATATACATATATGCTGAAAATTATAATTTAGTATTAGCAGGCTATTCCTTTATTTCTTTATTCTATTCAATATCACGAAAAAGTCCTACTTCAAAAGTTTTTATAAACCAAATATAAAATATTTTTAATAAAATTTTTCTTTTTTTCTATCTTAAGTAGGTACTCTCCGGAAAAATACTATTTTAAAAAGTGACCCAAATGTTAGTCTATTTAACAAAGCGTCATCTCAAAAATTCCTGTCCTAAAAATCTCCATCATGAGACGATATCTCAAAAATCCCAATCATTTAAAAGTACTCTGTGAACGCAGTAAGCACCAGTTTACGGTCAATTTAACGGGAGAAACTTACTCTCGTCTTTGATGTGCCGCCGACCTGGAACTAATTACAATAAGGCGAAAACGGCCCTTTTTCCCGTGAAGCTTTCTGCGAAGATAGCGCAGCAACTTTTAAAAAAAAATTATATGTACATAATATAGAAGTTAATTCAGATTAAACTAATTTAGTTTAAATTTAAACCAACCAACCATTACTAATTTAAACCAAAAACGCTTCTATTCTTATAACGCGTTTTTTACCCATGACATTACGAGAAATAAATATTGTCATATAAATAGTTTCCGAAATAAACAACATTAGACATTGATTGACAATATTTTAAGATTGTTAGAAAGAAGTCTTTAGATTAAGTTATAGAAACATAGAAACAATTTCATTGTTTCTGTATTTTCTCTCACTTCTAAATATTTTTTAACAATATAAGAAAGTGACAAACGTTGACCTACTTATCACAAAAGTCCTGGTTATACACTGATATCTAGACTTAGTAGTTTATTGTATTTTCATCAAAAATATAAATGATAGTCAAGTGTTGGCTCTGACTGCTTTCCTACCCATTCGGTACTTAAAATCAAGCGTTGGTTTAGCGCTTACTTTTTGGATTAGGTTGCAACAACTCGTGAATTTTGCAAACACCAACTTATCTATTCCTGAGAACACGTAGTGCTTCGGTCTAGACGTTAGTTAAACGGTAAACTTACTGCTGTAAAAAGTTTTACATCCCAGACTAAAGTTGCCAACGCTCCTTACAATAATCTATGATGTTTTTATCATTATTATTATATATAATAAAACTAAGTTGATAAAATGTGCCTGCCGATAAAACTTAAAAAGGATTCCCGATACGATAAAGGGACTTATATGGTGCAATAGCCCTTTATTTATTTTTTTCGAGGGGGGACCTCGAACAAGAAAGTTCCCGTTTTAACTTAAAGGGCGTATTTTTAAAGATATAAGGGCTTTTCCAATTCCTCAACTTGAAAATAATAATAAAAATAAAAAATAGTTACTCGTAATAGTGTCTTTAATTAATTCTAATGGCTGTTTTTCTTTTTCTTTTGATTGTTTGTCTATAAAATGTTTATTTAATTTATTACAGAATACAATGCCTAGACGTTAAAGAGGAGGAGATCTTGCCAGTTCTACAGCGAAACGGCGGAAACAAAAAGAACATCGAAGAAATGAAACGGAAGAAGAGCGCGAAGCACGTTTACAAAATCAACGAACCAGTATGAGAACGCAAATAGTGTAAAAAATGAGCGAATGTTCTCAATATTTTTTTTTACTATTACGTCGTAGTTCATTTTTTTATTTCAACTATCGCGTAATCTCATATCAACTCCCGGGCGAAGCCGGGTATTATAGCTAGTAATAAATATAATAAATCTGCCTGAAACAGAGAACGTTGTGATTAAATGAAACGGATTAACAAAAAATTGTACCTGAGAACCACTTATATTAAGAAATATTATCTATTCCTCATTAGTTGTACAAGATGTTTCCTATAAAAAAGCTTTTCACTACTATGTACACAAGCATGCTTAAGCAAATATAATTTCTTAAATACCTATGCTATAAATATCCCATCGCTAGGCTATTTTGTTAAGACCCGGTCACCGTTTATTACTTAAGTTGTTGCTCAACGACCTGGCAATGTTAAGACTTTACATCCCTTCTATTTATATAGTTACTGCCTACACCCTGTTACGCTTCACTGTAGCACATTGTGGTTGTATGGATGTTAAAAATAATCCCTAAAGTGGACTGTAAATTATGTTAAAGTTTGAGCTCAATTAACGCACATTTTTTCTGAGTTTTTGAAAGGTACCCAAACCAAGTTACTATTTTTTTATAAAGATACTAGTCACTGCACGTAGTGTCTCCTAAAAGTTTTTCTTACTAAACTTTTCCTAGAAGGATAAGCCTCATCGATTATACGTTTAGATGTTGACCGCGGCTATGCCCTCGTGGTATAGTTACTTTGTTTCATGGTGGGATTGCACTTAACTATTGAAATAAGAACTTAAAAAAACGCCTTTTACATCCTTTAAAAAAAGTAGTGGTTCAGAAATTACGGAGAAATTAATTAAGCTATTTAGAAAATTCGATTCAAGCTTCTAACCTCCTCCTTTTTCTAAAGTCGGTTAAAAACTAACACGCTTTGTCAATTTAAAAGTAATGTTATGGATAATGGATAGCTCTAAAGCTACCAATGCTTGTCCATTCGTTAACTTGAATTGCAGTTGCCGTTGATCTTACATTTTTAGCCTAGAACATTCTGTAAACATTGTACCAAGATATCGGGTTCATGAATGCTTGAGATTGCTGAGCGCTCGGTATTTGTGGCTTCGTGGTCGCGTATTTGTGGTGGAATTTGTCAATGCTTGTATCTACGAAGATTGCACTGAATGTTAGGAATAAACTACATTTTAAACCAAATCTAAAACTTGGTTGTTATGTTTCTCACACCAGCTAGTTTTAATGCTCTCCGCTAGCAACCATCACCTTTTCTATTCCTAGACAAGGTTAGGACTCAAGAAGGTTGTATTTCAGTTTAGTATTGCTACTTCGGAGACTTACAATTTCAATTTGTAGTTGGCAACGAGTATTTTCGCGAGTATTTCCTGATGGTAAGAAATTCACGCCGCCTAGAGACACCAAAGGTGGTAATGGTGCGTTGCCAACCTGAGGCCGGGATGTTAGTCCTCGAGCAAAAGTAACCAGCTACCTTACCCTCTAAACCAGAACACGTCATGACGTTGTGGCGGCAGGAATAGGTAAGGCGGTGGTAGCAATCAGGGTGAGTCGCTGCAAAACTCTACCACCTAGTCAGATGTGACGGTGTTAGTGACGGTAAGCCTATATGTTTAATCCTTATAGGCGACTTGTGGGTGACTTAAACATTACATCGTCTCTGTGGTCTAGTGGTCCAGGTGTTGGACTTGACTTCATGAGTTGCTCGGGATTTGATTTGTGCCCGTTTGGCGATAAGCTTGCCATCTATCACATTGTGGGACTTAGTGTCTTCGGCTACTCATGGGTGCCCTAGTTGTACCCCTGCCTACCTCTTCGGGGATATGGGCATAAAGATACTTAAGTATACGGAAAAAATATGTTTACAGTTTTTCCTGAAATTTCTATTATCAGATTCTTAAGCTGGAAACATATTATCGGACGTGGCTTACGGCTTACAGCCACGATTGATAAATGTGTACAAATCGTCCGTGGACGTTTTTGGCTGACAAAAACATCTAGCGTGCAAGATACTAAGGACATAATATACATATATGTATGTATATATAAAAATCAATGCCACTTTTCATTGTAACTTTGTAACACGATACACTAATTTCTTCATGATTATTTCATTTGTGCACTTTCACTGAACAAAATTAAACTAATTCCTACCAAACTTAACTAATTCAACTCATAATTTATACTAAATTCAATAATTATGAAAAAACTACGACCATCTTCATTCATAATGGCACCAAAACTCTTTATTTTTCAGTTGTTTTTTTCTTTAGTTGTGTTATGTATTATATATTATTTATAAGGTCATAATATACGTAGCGAAGGATGTACCAAGACCCTAACATAATAATAAAAATATGGGTGCCGAACATAATAGAACCTCCTTATTTTTGTAAAAGTAGCAAATTACATGCCAAGGGCCCTAAAATACCGCAAAGAACCTAATAAATTCTAACAGAAGCTTTCCTTTTAATTGACCATGGCGTCTGTGCTATTTTCATCAAAGGACGAGGTTGTCTATTTTCGTTTGTTTTTCGTATGTTGCTTGTTACGCGATTACTAGGCCAATACTAAACAAGTTTTGCTGGTTTTTTTAGGAAGGTAATGATTCCGAAATCGTCTCATATTAAATTTCCGTCTAACCGCAAAGTATGCTTGTGCCATGGGTGTTATTCAATGATTCTAGTACATAAAAATACTTAAATACATACCAGAATAAATTTGAATACCAGACCAGACATACCAGAATTGTAGTAGACATCAAAATGTTCATCACAAAAATCGTCCAGTCCAGAATCGAACTCGAGCCTCGCGGTTAGTCGGTGGAGCTAACTCCTCGTCCAACGAAGCCGTCTAGGCAGTGGAAAGAAAGTTTAAATTATATCCCACGGAGATGTAATTTTCTTAATCTTATATTGTCTCTGTGGTCATCATGAGGGTTCGATTTTTGGGTGGGGCAAACTCAAAGTAATAAAAACAAAACAGCGCTTATTAGCCACCTGATCGGCTAGCGATAGGTTTTTCACCTATAACTTTGTGGGCCTAAACACCATCGGTTTAAATCCAATGAAATTGTAAAAACCGCGGGGTTAACAACACACTAGCTTTTTAAAAAAAAACATCGGCTATTACGTGTGTCCTGGTTGCACCTATGCTAACCAGTTATGGGAAATAAGCGTGAAGAATCTAACTTACTGTTACATGGATACACATGTCTAACATAATAAGCAGGGAAAATCAACTTCGATCTTAAAGAATCATTTTGTGATCTAAAAGATTATCCAAGCGTTGTATCACGATGTTGGGTTCATGGATGTTTGAAATTACTGAACGCCTGGTATTTGTTGATTCGAGGAGGTCGAGTATTTGTTATGGTATTTATTGTATCTGTGTTGAAATTACACTGAATATTAGGAATAAGTTTCTATTATAATGATGTTTAATTAATATTATCTGTCTGTCTATTACTCTTTGAAGGCTAAGGCCACTGTACTAATTTTAAAGAAATTTGATATGCATATAATTCGCCTCTGTGGTTATTCGCGGGTCGGAAAACAAAAAAAATCAAAAAAGTGTATTTGCAATTTTTTAATAAAAATAATGTTGCTTGGAGTTGGACATGGGATTGGTTGTCGATAGGCTTGCCACCTATCCCATTGTAAAATTTATTATCTACTGCTAGTCGTGGGTTGTGGCTGAGTCTGTTTCGGGGATATGTGCCTGAAGATACATATAATTAAAGACCCAAGTTCAATCACTATCATAAACCTATTAGTTCCGTCTGTTCCTTCTGCTCCCTCGAATTAAGATTCCACCATTCAACTTTTTCTTCTCCACTTTGCACGGTCTTCAGCATTTTTGCGGTGAGTCTATTAGTATACATCTCATCTTTCACGACATCTTCACATCGAGTCCACCTCTATTACTGGTATGATTTAACAGCGTTGACACATTTGATAGCCACCTAGCCTGCCAGTTAACTAAAACATGGCCGTGCCACCTTAGGGGACTTTCTTGCAGCTTATGTGATAAGTAACGGACATGAATATTATCACGTATGCGATATAGCGTATGTGAGCGTTTTAAATGCGATATTTTAATTTAACGCTACACTTAATTAGATAATTTCCGTAACATTACCGCGATTCACGCCAAATCTACTGACCGATCGTTACTTAATTTGGTAGGTACCTACTCTTCCGCACAATGATAAAGGATACTTTCTAACGCGCTCACTAAAGGAGCTCCCATGGGAAAGTAAAAATCAAAATTGTTTGGCCTATAATTCATTAACACGCAATCCGTTTCAATTTATATTTTTTTGATTTGTAGTATATGCTTAATAGATTTTGCCGTATTTCTTTCCAAGTGATAACGTTTGTATTTTAGAAATATATACATATAAAATAACACGTCCTGACTGACTGACTGATTCATCATCGCCAAGCAAAAACTGTTCGAGTTACAGCCATTAAATTTGGTGAGTAGGGTATTTTTATTGGGTAGACACCGACTAATGACGTGATTTTGAAAATTCTACCCCTAAGGGGGTGAAATAAGGGTTGAAAAATTGTATGGAAGACCGTCATTCTTTTAAGTTAGAAGCATGAAACTTTATTTTTGGGCGACTTATTTAAAATGATTACATACGTTTTTAAGCGTTCCTGAAAATTCTTACCATAAGGGGGTGAAATAGGGGTTGAAAATTTGTATGAAAGTTCTTATTAATGGGCTGTTATCCGTAAATATATTAACTGCGTCCCGTGCAAAGCCATGCGTAATAGCATGTCACATATATAACAACAATCAACATGAAGTGACCAACTAAATTGAAATTTGGAATGTGGAGAGATATATTTTGAACGTACGTGTAATTTTACATATACCAACATATCTTCACGTCAAGTCCACGCAGTCAAGTTCACTGGGTCACCTGTACATTGCAAGCACACACGTTGAAAGACTTCATTATTTCGAATGTGTAATGGCTACGTAATGGGGAATCCAAGCGATTACCCAGTTCGTCTCACAATCAATTCATTTAACCAAAAGCTTATCAAATTGCCATAGAATGTATAGAGCATGGTATAAACGAAATTCAGGCTTTTAAATGCATAAGGGATTTTCTCCGTAAGCTATAAGATTCAATCTCTTTGAAAAACATATTGCATTTACATCGAAAACTTTTTTAGAAATGTCACTTTTAACACTATTGGCAATGTATTTTTTTATTTATGTGCAATTTAATAGCACTTTTATGTGTCACTTTGATTTCATCGGCACTATTTATCGTAAATTTAGGTTCAAGTTCTACAGAATTGTTGACTAACATCCATGATACAAGCATATATTTTGCTTACTTTTGGGTTACATTCAATTTGTGTAACTGTACGGGATATTTATTGTTAATAATAATAATATCTCTTATGTGGTATAGTGGTCTCGCCTTAGATTGGATTCTAGAAGTCCTGGGTTCGATCCTTGGGTCGTCCAACAAAACTGGACTGGGACTGGATATGTGCCCGGTTGGCGATAGGCTTGCCACCTATTACATTGTGGGACTTATTGTATTTGGCTAGTCTGCATTGCATCATTGGCGTGAGACTTTATTTTTACTTTCTTAATTATTTCAGGAATCTTAACAAACGCATCGACTTCTGCCCTTTCTCTTTCGTTTATGAGCTCAGATGTTTATAATCACAGACAGACAGACACACGCACACATGTACTCACACACATAAGCACACACACCACACGCACACACATAGTGACCCACCCTCTGTTACGGTGCTTAATAAATAAACAAATAGCATGAATGTCACCTGACTGAATCAAGTTATTACATTCATGTCCAGTATCAATCACTTGAAATGGAACGCAAAGACAGCGCATTTCCGAATGAAATGGGGACAAACACACGGTCAGGCCAGGGACGGGCTAAGCCCGAATTCCAATCTTCTTGTTCAATGAGATTTTACCGATTATTTGGCCGCATGCCGCCAATTCACGCTCCTGTTATTCCTAGTACGTCTAGTTTAAACAGATATACAAGCTTTTACGTGAAACCTAGTTGTATTTATAGTATACTAGCGGCCCGCCCCGGCTTCGCACGGTTGTGAAGTATACATATAAACCTTCCTCTTCAATCTCTTTATCTATTTAAAAAACCGCATTCAAATCCGTTGCGTAGTTATAAAGATTTAAACATACAAAGGGACATAGGGACGGAGGAAGCGACTTTATTTTATACTATGTAGTGACTAGCTGACCTAAGTATAGGTGTGCCATGGATACTTATAGTTGTAAACTGGCGCGAGCGGTATACCTTACGACCTATTCTCATACTTACAAAATTAACAAATGTTTCATGAACATGATGAATATATCATTACCAACTAGACCACAGGTAGTAAATATACTAGCTGACCCGTCAAAAGTATATGTCGTGTATACTTTTAATAATTACTAGCAGTTTCACGCAGCTTCGCCTGCGTAACTTGGCATCTACTGCACCGATTTTGATGAAACAAAGCCTATGTCACTCAGGGACAATGTAGCATTCTAAAGATGAAATAATTTTTGAAATCAGTCCAATAGTTTTGGAGCCTATTCATTTCAAACAAACAAACATTTCCTATTTATAATATTAGAATAGATTTGAAAACTGTCGCAAGCGGTATACTTTGCAACACCAACTAGACCACTAGTAATAAAGTGCTGTACAGTGACTTTCCCTGATAAGGATTCACCTAATTTCCAATTCTTTTTGCCATATATCCTTGTCAGATATTTTTACTCAGGGCCGTGTAGCCGGTAGACTTGCGCAATAGATCTATCCTGCTAGCCACAGCTGTCCTGTAACTTATACAGTATCTGCAGACTACCGTTGTCTCTTACTACCAGATGCACTATTAAATCAATTAAAAATAATAAACATGTAACACTTTTCCGTTCCTTCATTGTCTTCCAGCCCATTCTACTAATTGATTTTGTCTGGTTAACTTGTAGGTACGTAAGAAACATGTCGCTAATAAATAATTGGTTAAAGTAATTAGATAGAAGAAGGCGTTACTTTGCAGAAATCCATATCCAAATCAAATTATTGAATTTGCAATTTTCCGCCAAAAAAATGTATTCGAATAATTTAAATTTTAAATAATTTTATTTGTATTGGCTCAAGTATTTTAAAACAATATTTTTGCACGTACTAAAGTTGCCATAAATAAGACGTCTTATAAGATTTATATGCGTAACTAAACGGTTACATTTTGTTCGGTTAAATTTTTGATTTTTTTTTATAATTGGTTTATTAAGTCTTGCTCAACATCTTCGTTCTTTTTTGTCTTTCTTTAGGTTTTGGCCTTCACGTTAGTATTTAGCCATTAGTCAAGTAGTAATTTGCATCAAATTTTATATCAATTTCAATTAATTTTAATTAGTCATCAGTCATACGTCGTCAGTAAGTCATGTCAGGCTCTTGGGTAAAACGGTGGCCTTTTTACATAAGCTCATGTAATGAGTTTTAGCGGCAACGAGGAAATATACGATACGTTAATTTCTTCATGATTATTTCATTTGTGCACTTTCACTGAACAAAATTGTACAAAATGCCACCAAAATTGACTAATTTCACTCAATATTAACACGAAATTCAATAATTATGAAAAAAACTTCGACCATCTTTTCTCTCGATGGCGCCAAAACCCCAACATCTTCGTTATTTCTTTATCTATAAACATAATACCAATAGGTATGTTTTTTTTAAATAGTATAATACAGTGATTTAATTTTTGTTTGAGTACATAAACAGAGAAAATTGTCAATATCTACTAATGCCTGAATTTAAACCTACAGTCGTAAACTGTCTTAGGTGCGCCTGCATTCGATCCCAGTGTTAGGCAGCAAAGTTAAAATGTGTTTTTTTTTTCATTTTCTATTCAAAACAAAGTTGCCCTGCATTGAATATCCCAATATGTGTGTGTGTGTGTGAGAGAGAGAGAGAGAGAGAGAGAGAGAGAGAGAGAGAGAGAGAGAGAGTGTGTAAAAATGTGTGTATGTTAAATATTTTA
>NJDC01012209.1:26289-37852 GCA_002245475.1 Calephelis virginiensis | reverse complement strand
GAGTACATAAACAGAGAAAATTGTCAATATCTACTAATGCCTGAATTTAAACCTACAGTCGTAAACTGTCTTAGGTGCGTCTGCATTCGATCCCAGTGTTAGGCAGCAAAGTTAAAATGTGTTTTTTTTTCATTTTCTATTAAAAACAAAGTTGCCCTGCATTGAATATCGCAATATGTGTGTGTGTGTGTGAGAGAGAGAGTGTGTAAAAATGTGTGTATGTTAAAAATTTTACATAGTACATTTAATTACAGTCTCACAACTACGGGCAATAATTAATTATTATTAACAAAACTGAGTAAGAAAGAAATTCTGTACTCTGTATAGCATAAAAAAACGCAACTAAAATAAAAGGTTGCTCAAACGACAGATTACTAAACCTGAATTTCAATATTGAAACCAAAACTGTTCAGTGTAGGGTTACCAGGAGAAATATTTAAAAGCCAGTCGATGCAAGCAAGTCAATGCTGCAAGTGTAATTAAAGTTAACTACTTGATATTATTGCATTCGAGCTGAATACGTAAAGAAATTATAATTTTGTACTGTATTTTCCCCGTTCCCTTGGTGGTAGAGTTTTGCAGCGGCTCGCCCGAATTGGTACCACCGCCTTACCTATTCCTGCCGCCATAACATCCAACGCTTGCCGTTGATGTGTTCCGGTTCGGAAAGCAAGGTAGCCGGTAAACTTACTTTTGCTCGAGGCCTCCTGACTTCAGGTGGGCAACGCACCATTACCACCTTTGGTGCATTTCCTTCAGGAAATCCAACTGCTTGTTTGCCTTCCATTATCATAAAAAAATATATACACATACACGAAAAAATTCAGCTCAATCAATAGCTGGGAAGTCCATCAAATTTAACTTGCGAGATTCCATTAGACAAACGTCAGGACCGTCTTTTCTTACCGAGGTTTGAAAAACAGAAAGTAGACTCGACTCTCGAATTTCTTTACGATTCGCTTTACCGTAATTTGCCATAATTTAGTTGCGGCCGTTGTGTGTTTTCATACCGCGTTTTAGTTTTCAACAACTTCCTTCGCTTCTTTTGCCATAAAAGAATCCACTTGTTCCCTTTTTCGTCGCGTCAAAGTTTTACCTCCGGCCATAACGTTACTTGTTATGTTATTATCGCAAATAAAATTTCAATACCTAGCAAACACTAAGAGTTACAAAAAAATGTACTCCCCTGTAACCTAGCTAACCAAGCTATAAAACTAATTAATATTGAAAATGACATATGACTACTGATTATCATTATAAATTAAATTATTATAAATTATATTAATTGATTATTATTATTATATATTATTATAATATTGAAAAATGACATATGACAATTTGTCACTATATAGTATTATAATCAGTAGTCTAACCGTCTAATCTAATCGTCAGGTCGCATCTTTCATAATGCTTATGGTGCTTATATTTTAACAAAAACAAAAATAATGGTTTGTGATACTACGTCTCTGTTTTTAAATTGTTTGCTGTTTCATTATTGCTAAAATAATTTACTATTTTTTAAGTCAATTGTTAATTATATTATTAGTAGATGCAATCTCTATGGTTTCATTTGTATTTGCAAGGGAAACTCTTTCAGAGATAAGTTCAAGTTTGGAATTTAATTTTCAGCTTTTTGTCCTTTACAATAAAAATATTAATCTATAAATATTAAAAGTACTTTGCGTCCATACTCCCGATTAGGAAGGCAGAGGCACAACCAGGGTACCCACGACTATCCGAAGACACTAAGTCCTACAATATGATAGGTGGCAAGCCTACAACCAACCGGGTATATTATATCCAATCCCAATCAACTTTTTTTTATTATAAAATTGGAAAAACCAAATTTTTAATGTTGTTGCCCGACCCGGGATTCGAACCATATAAATATTGGTTTTCAAAGGTTTATATTCCTAATTAAAAACATGAGAATGTATTAAAAATATCATATTTTAATAAAATCCACCTCTGATATTCTATGAAAAGTATTGAAATTTGGTTACCCTAGTTCAATAGGATTTTGCCTACTATTCGGAAGTGCGCTCAGAGGTTGCGTTGCTGTTATTTCTATCTGTGATTGCGTTTAGAGAGAATACTCAAGCCCTCATATGACAGTTTGATATGTATGTACTTACGATGAATAAGTCTATAGTATTACAATCTCGGCCTTCTTAACTAAATTATTATTAGCACAAAGTAAATTTCACTTTAAAATACGAAATACGTTATGGATGCCTACTTGTACCGCATTATATTTGCTATCAACTAGCCGACCCACCAAACGTCTTTACTTCTGACAGCTGATAAAAGTTTGTATCAAAAGGTTGTAATAAAAGTTTGTAAATCTTATTCCAAAACAAGGGTTAATAATAAAAATTGATTGTCTATATAAATATATCCCTGTTAGCTCTTTTCTCAAATAAAGTATCTCGGATCTTCAAATATATTTATATCAAATAGACACACAAAGATATAAACAGGCAAACAATCTTTCAAACCCACGGTTTTATGCTTGTCAAGGATTCATAATGAAGTCAAAAAACACGTTTAAGGTGAAATGCACTTTTACATGTTCTTGTTCACACTGGATTTATAATTACTAGTTGTCGCCCATTGGTCGAAATTCGACCACAATAAATGGTAATATCTTGTTGATAAGAACGCCATCTTGATTTCTCAAGACCAACTACTTT
The DNA here is from genome assembly GCA_002245475.1 of Calephelis virginiensis. Classification (NCBI taxonomy): domain Eukaryota; kingdom Metazoa; phylum Arthropoda; class Insecta; order Lepidoptera; family Riodinidae; genus Calephelis; species Calephelis virginiensis. Next base: position 35,159 of record NJDC01012209.1, on the reverse strand, counting down.
GTTTTCAAACTTCTTAGTGCGCCATCTGTGATCTTTTATCGTTATCAACAATATATTTGTTTGTGTCAAATGCATGGTAGTGTGGGTAATGTTTTATTTATTGATTTAATGTATTTGAGCATTATTATTGAAAAATATTAGCGTTCTGCACTTCTCCTAAACACAAAATATAAGTGCGCCAAATTTCATGCTCCTCCGTCAGCGCAATTTTCGTAAAAAGGGGTCCAACGTTTTTGCTTCACGTATATACCTAGATAATTTCTTATTTCTAATCTGAAAAACTAGTGACCTGGGAGTATTTCTGGAGCAATTCGTAAAATGTTCTCTATCAAAAAAACAAATGACAGCGAACTGCATATTTATGAAATCATTTTCTTCCAAGACCTTGTCTTTTTTTTCTTTCCCATGGAAATCTCTTCAATAAACGGGATAACAAGTACACCATATAGCCGATTCATAAAATACTCGTATATAAGGGACCCACTGCTTAAACTTCGTCACGATTCGATTAGTGAATGCGGCGAGGATCACGTCTGGGAAAGAGAAAGACATCGTTCATTTTTTTTTAAATTTTGTTAAATAAAAAAAATGAAAAGGTATTTGAGATATTTTAATAACTTTAACGAACATAATTCAGTGAACTCACAACTCGTGTGAAAAAAGGAGGAGGTGTGTATGTGTCTGTGGCATCATAACTTTGTCGCCTCTGTAGTCTAGCGGTTCAGTTGTTGGACTTGACTGCCTTACCCAATTTTCTAATAAAAAAAAACGTTGCTCGGGATTGGATATGTGCCCAGTTGGCGATAGGCTTTGCCACCTATCACATTGTGGGACTTAGTGTCTTCGGCTAGTCGTAGGTGCCTGGTTGTGCCTCTGCTTACCTCTTCGCGGAAACGGGCGTAAAGATACTTTTTTTTATAACTTTGGAACGGATGGACTAATTTCGATTCGATGAACGAATTTCGTTTTTTTTTAGTTTAACAGCTGACGTGATTGAGATGGCTCTCATTATGTACATGTAGTAGTTTTCGGGGCCTCATTGTTTTTATTTTTATTTAAAGGTTATTTCTGCATTGTTTGTTTCTCTATGTTTGTTTTACTAATTATGATACTTATTTTATTTTATTAATTTGCAGTCACCGGTAAACATTTAAAAAAATAATGTTAAAAGGACGTTTTGTAACAAGGTTTTTGTGGCCTTGTTAATAACAAGGCCACAAAAATTTCTTAACATTTTGTATTTTAATAAAATCTTTATTGTAAAAACTGCTTATCTCAGTAAATTATAATTCTATTAAAAAATATGCATAATATAAAAATGTATGCCTTAATTGAAATGATTTTAATCAGTAGCTATAGTTTAGATAACGTTATAAAAAGTAGAGTTTCGCAGCGACTCACCCGGATTGGTACCAACGCCTACCTATTCCTGCCGCCATAACGTCATGACGTGTTCGGGTTCGGAGGCTAAGGTAGCCGGTAAACTTACTTTTGCTCGAGGCTTAACATCCCGGCCTCTGGTTATCAACGCACCGTTACCACCTTTGGTGTCTCTAGGCGGCGAGAATTTCTTACCATCAGGAAATCCGTCTGCTTGTTTGCCTTCCAAAGTCATAAAGAAATACATATTTTTTGTAATTTATTTCTTTTTTCTTTTGTATTCATATAAAATACGTTTAAGTTTTATTGATTTTAAAAATACCATCTTAAGTAGAGATTTCTACATCTTATTCGTCTAAATGATTGAATTTTAATTAAAAAATAAATATTTCTGTAACTTACAAAACTACTTGTTCTTATATTTTTAGCATTTTGAAATGTCAAGGAAATAACTGTCTTTATACAGATAGCAATGAATAATAAATAATAATAAATGACATACATTTAAATAAATTCTCAATGTAATTTTAGCTCTGCTTAAATTCCGCTACAATTAATTTCCAAAAAAGAAATAGCTTACAAAAAATAGTAATAGGAAAAATTAAAAGAGAGAATTGAAAAATCACAAAATACATACATCAAGTGTGTCGATTCGGATGATGTGAAAAGTCTTACAAAATTTTAAGGTCAGATGCAATTGAAGGCTTAACAAAGACAGTTTATGCATTGTTTAGTATAACCCAAAAATACAAGTAGTCTGTTGATAAAATATGTGTGGGACAATTTGGGAAACATTAGCTATCTTCTGAAAAAATAAAGATCGAAATGCGACGTGGTACCCAATGAAATTGTTAAAATCGGTATTTGCATTTTTTCTGCGATCAATTACAATAATTTTATTTAAAATTTAAACGTGAGTATTACCAGCGGTAACTTCAATTCCCTTTCATGTAAAAATCAGAGTTTAGTGGAAATTGCCACGTCCCGTACACAAACTGAAAATACAATTCTAATATTCTTTGAGATAAAATCTAGATTAGCTTTGTGTAACGGGCTGCAGAACGCTTGCACATTAAAGAGCGATCAGCCGTAGAGAACCGTATTAACGCAGTCGTAAAATGCCGGATTGAACAAGTGAGGCTATTAGCGACACGCGTGTGGAGTGCGCTTAACTATACTTTAGAACTAGTTCTACGTTAAATTTTCCACACGTTTTTTCCAGCTGTGTTCTTTAATAAAAACGAGATAATTGCTGTTAAATTTTAATTATCTATATATTAATACGTGATGCTAAAACTTTGGACTCCTTTTTACAAAAATTGTGCGGACGCAGGAGCATAAAATTTGGCACACTTATAGTTTATGTGCAGGAGAAGCGCAGAACGCTAATATTTTTCAATAGTAATGCTTTAAAGTACATTAAACCAATACATATAAGACACTAGCTGTTACCCGCGGCTTCGCCCGCGATAAATTGAGATGTAAGCTATCCTATCTCTCAAGTTGGTTCGAACTGCACATGGTGTGCGAATTTTATTATAATCGGTTAAGTGGTTTAGGAGTCCATTGAGGACAAACATTGTGACACGAGATTATATTAAGATTACCCACACTACCATGCATCTGACACACACAAACAAATATATTGATGATAATATTAAAAGATCACAATTGTCGCATTAAAATGTTTGGAAACAAAGTAGTTGGTCTTGAAAAATAATAGATGGCGTTCTTATCAACAAGATATTAAAATTTATTGTGGTCGAATTTCGACCAGCGGGCGACCACTAGTAGTAATAAAAATATATATAGTGGCTTACATTTTTTTTTCGCGACACGCGTGTGGAGTGCACTTAACTATACTTTAGAACTAGTTTCTACGTTAAATTTTCCACACGTATTTTTCCAACTGTCTTCTTTAAAAATTTAATTGCTGTAAAAATATAATGATAATAACAAATATATTTAACCTGGTGAACTTCTTGCCGCTTGACATTGATATCTACTGGCAGTCTGTAGGGGCAAAATTATAACATTGTTTTTCCTATTTTCCCTTATATTTTCTACATTATTCTCTTTCTCGAATAAATAAACATCCTTGAACAAATTTCCGAAATTGAATCTTACCCCAAATTATGTAAATTGTATGCTTGTGTTAAGGGTATCAGCCAACAATACGAATACATAACAATACGTAAATTATTTATTTAAGCATCAGATAAAAGATAACAGTGCCAACAATTTTTCATGTATTACTTATAACTATAACTTTTCATATATTTAGGTAACCAGTAAATTACCTCATTGGTTAATGTACACGCTAAAAACATCACTGAAAACTGTAAGGCTCTTTTCGGTTTCCGACGGGAGCAGACGTTAGTGTGAACATCTAGATATCTGGATTTTCGGGTCTATATGTGTTATTCAATATATTCTGGTATTTATTTCAGTATTTCTAAGCATGACACTAGCATATTTATTATATATTTATATATTTGGGGTTAGTTTTAATTTGTGTAACTTATAAAGTGATATTTGTTAACTAGGTTTATTTTTATTTATTCTGGGAGCCATCTCCTAAGAATCTTTGGTATCCTGAGGTTACATATGCTTGTAAGAGGCAATCACAAGGTAAATTATGTCGTTACCACCTAGACCACTAGTGGTAGAGTACAGTTTGGCGCAACTTTCATATCAAAAAATAAAAAAAATAAGTTTGCTATGTTTTTTATTCGCCCAAATCATATGACACTAGTTGCCTTATATCTGAATGCCTTTAGATTTACTTTTAAATTATACGGGTTATACTTTTTCAAGTAAACTTTCTACAAATTCGGGTTTGCTATGTATCTATGGAAGTCCCGCCTCTTATTACGTAGTATTTATATACTCTTTAGTAGAGTACTGTACGCCAACTGGCAAGGGTTAGGGATCCACCGTTTTACCTATTCCTGCCACCATAATAACGTTGTCATGTTCTGGTCCGGATGGAAATGTAGCCGGTAAACTTGCACAATAGGCCTACCATCCCGGCTACAGGACAACAACTATGGTTAGGGAACGTACCCATTCTACGTAACTCGTTTAGGGGAGGGGGGGACTTTAAAATACTACGATCAGTCATAAGAGGGAGGGGGGTGACAGATTTTTGTTACGTAGTCGATTTCGCCAATAGAAGTTTCGGACTATACTCGAATATGCTAACACAGCTAATAGCATACATACTTCAGAAGTATATTAATACGTCAGCTGATTGAAAACAGACATAGCCAGTTTGTAGTTTAGTGAAATTGTCGAGCATGTCCACGAGAGTCTACGCTATACAATAGTTACTATAAAAACTTGAAGTCTTTGCATATACTACGAATGGTTATCGACGGGAGGGAGGGGTCGAAAAATCGTAAAAAATAGGTCACATAATATGGATACGTTTCATTATCTCCTACCATCAGGAGAGCCATGTTTTATTTATGTAAGAGTATTTTTTTTATGTAAGAGTTCACTGAACTTTTACATAAAAAAAATAGTCATTTACAATTTTAAAGTATTGACGAAAATTTTAAGTAAGTAGGTACCTACATCAACAATAATTAGGTCTTTTGTTCTGCAAGAGAATATATATTTGACACGACAAAAGCATAATATAACTGAGAGGTTTTATTGTATGTAAAATATTATGAGACTGTCTGTTGCAACATTTGTCCTAAACTAATGGTCCAAATTCTGTGTTTTTTATCAAAACTAAATACTACCATTATATAATTAATTGGACAGAGAGAATTTTCATACAGAAGCATTCATTAATTATTACCATTTAATTAATTTACAACAGAAAGCCGTGTGTTTTGCTTGGAAGTAAAAAAGAAGAGGCGAGCATTGGTTAGAATATAGGACAGTACCCACTAGAGTACTAGTGTTAGACTGCTGTGCAGCAACTTGCCTGGGTAGGAGTCCACCGTCTTACTTATTCCTGCCACTATAATGGTTATTGGTTCGTTCATGATTCGGACCGAAAGTTAAAGAGGCCGCTAGATTTGTCTAACATCTTGGCCGCAGGATGCACCTATGGCAATTTTTTTTTATGATAATGGAAGGCAAATAAGCAGACGGATTTCACGATGGTAAGAAATTAACGCCGCCTAGAGACACCAAAGGTGGTAATGCAGCGTTATCAACCTGAAGCCGGGATGTTAGGCCTCAAGCAAAAGTAAGTTTACCGGTTACTTTACCCTCCGAACCGGTACACGCCAATGGCAAGCATTGGACGTTATGATGGCAGGAATAGGTAAGGCAGTGGTGCCAATCTGGGCGAGTCGCTGCGAACCTCTACCACTTAGTAGGATGTCACGAAGTTAGTGATGGTAATCCTATGCTTGTCTTTTACGAGCTGCCTGACAGGAAGGCAGATGGTCTTTTCTGCAAAGGAAGAGCTCTTCCTTTGGTGAAAAGACCATCTGCCTTCTGACCAACACGGGAACTAATCCATGGTATCTAAGCCACGGCTATCTCTCTTTTTGTCATCAGGAGATCCGTGTGCTTGTTTGGTGACCTATCACACAAAATAAAAATATAAACAAAAAGTCTAACGTTTTTTTTTTCTTTACTTTTTGGCGCTAGCGTCAGCATTTGCTACTATTCAAGTTAAAAATTGCATTAGTTACTCAAGTTACTAAACCGTTTTTAAATTATACAAAATTGGTCATAAGTCGTCAAAGAAAGTGATTTCAGGGCCTTGAATAAAGCGGTAACCACATTACTCAAGCTCATTTAATGATATTTGGTGGCAACTAGAAGATACACTACACACTAATTTCTTCATGATTATTTCATTTGTGCACTTTAACTGAACAAAATTCTACAAAATGCCACAAAAATTTACTAATTTCACTCAATATAAACAAATTTAGTAATTGCTAATAAACTGCGACCATCTTTTCTTTCGATGGTGCCAAAACAAAAGCTTATTTAAATATATCAAATGTGACCGCTAATATAAAAGAGTAAACCAGATCAAAAACACTTAAAAGGTACTTCTTTAAATCGAGCGTCAGACGCTTAGACGAATAGCTCTTTAAGTTAATATGATAGGCTCTATTTAAAGGCTAAGCTTGTCAACTAAGGCTTCGGAGTTACTCCTTTAGGCGCTTAATATGAGTGTTTTCCTATTACACGACTAGACTAATAAGAAGCCCGATTTTATGAAATGATTTGATATAAGTTTATCGAAACTTAATTAATGGCAAATGCTTCTATCCATGCTAAATGTAAATAAGCATACACAAATGAGATATCTCCTTAAGAGACCTTTTCTAACAAAACTGCCTCGGATAAAATTACATGTGAAGTAGTAAGATAGTTATAATGCAGGTATACATGTTGTGTAACTTTATCCGCGTCATAGGTCGAGTGAATAGATACCCTAAGTCTAGCCACACCGATCAACGGCTCATATCTGATTCCGGACAGGGACTGGCATTTGATAATAAGTATCTTCATTTGATGATTATTAGAAGGCAAACAAGCAAACGAATTTCCTAATGGTAAGAAACGCCGCTTAGATACACCAAAGGAGGTAATGGTGCATTGCCAACCTGATGCCGGGTTGTTAGGCATCGAGTAAAAGTAAGTTTACTGGCTACCTTATCCTCCGAACCGGAACACGTCAACGGCAAGCAATAATGTGATAGCGGCAGCAATGGGTAAGGCGGTGGTACCATCCGGGAGAATCGCTGCGAAACTCTACCGTCTAGTAGGATCTCATGGTGTCAGTAACGGTAGATAAGTCTATGCTCGCCTTTTTGAGCTGCCTGGCATTAAGGCAAATAGCCTGCAAAAGGAGCCTGAATCAACACGGGGAAAACATATATTTCTGGGTCTAGGTGTTAGTAAATTTGTTACATTACTGATATAAGTCTCTTTTGTAGTCTATTTGTCCGCTGTTAGTATTGACTACAGGAGGTTCGATTAGGCAACACAAACACTGTGTTTTTTTTTTCAATTTCGCAAATAAAACAGCATATTCTGATTTCGATAAATGCATTCTCAAATAAGTTTGTCACCTATAACATTGTGCGACTAATAATCTTTGTCTAATCGTGGGTGCCCGGGCAGAGATATCTGCGTACGTCTTCGAGGTTATAAGCATGAAAATATTTACGTCTTACAAACATGTTTTTCTGGATGGGTCCTATTGATGTTGCAAAGGAAACCCAAATCGTTTTGTTTGCATCGTAAACATCATTTTTATAACCATGTTCACAACAAACATACCTTCCTGTTTTTAAATAAAACAATCAAATCAATTTTTTTATTCGATGTAGGTACCATATCGTGCTTTTGTCATCGTCATATTATACAGACTCAAATAGAAAAAAAAACCGTTACAGTACATTTACGGCCAATATTAATAATCAATCCTTATCCAAAACTTGCTGTTCAAGATTGATATTTTGATCCATTTTTATGTTATCGCTTGCCAATAACATATCTGTGGACAGGATAAATATGGCAATTAGGTATGGGATAGGCCGCCGGATACGCAACTATCTAGATTGCTTGAAATCCATTAGATTGAGATACATTATTAACATTGGCTGTTAATGTACACATTAGTCATGTAAGGACAGATAGGACACAGAGTATATACAAATTGATGCATCCATTAAACATTTAAAACATTAACGTTTTAATTAATTAAGAGGTTCCATACTGATTAAAACATTGGTGTGGAACGTAGATTTAAATCCAAATTTTGTATAACTAAGAACCATCTCCATTACGTTAACTTTAAAAAAACACATCAAAATTAGTCCATCCGTTCAAAAGTTATGATTTCACAGACAGACACACACAGGCACGTCAACTTGTATTACTTCGGGCGTTAAGAGGCAAAATGACAATATTATGTAATCTAATAATTAGATTGTTGAATTATGCGCCCATCGTTCGTGTTTTTAAACGACTCTAAACTGAGAAGTTCTTCAGTTCGACTGTACATTTTTTTATATGTTTGATAAACATATGTTTATGTTATTACATTTGTAATTACAGTACATTTATACATTTTACATTACAGTACATTTATTATTATTTGGTTAAGTATTTCATAGTCAACAAATCGTGTATCTACACTTGTCTACGTTTATGTTTGTTTCCTTTTTTCCTTTTTACGAGTCAGCTGGTAGAAATCTCTGTTGCTGGAGATAAGGTCGCCCATTGTACTGTATTATCTTTATGTTCATGTTTGTGATAACGTTTTGTGTACAATAAAGATATTATTATTATTATTATTATTATTATTATTATTAATTATTCGACCAATAACGATACTAACTTAGAACTGATTTTCATGTCTTTTCTTTTAAAGGTCTTGATTTCGAAGTAGTCGCATATGCAAATCCCTTAACCGATCTTGATGAAAGTATCAAGATCCAATAGAGGATTTGCGAGTTGTACTTAATATTGCATAAACTTTCATGAAACGAAAAACA
>NJDC01012206.1:0-12943 GCA_002245475.1 Calephelis virginiensis | reverse complement strand
TAAGCGTTTTTTGTAAGTTGAATAAACGATTTTGTTTTTTTAAATTTTAGTGGCAATTTGTTTTTTTTTCATCAACAAATTAAAAAGTAATTAAATATTAAATATAAAAAAACCCGTTCCTAGTAGTTTTTGCTTGATATACCTACGGGGCGCCACTGTCTCGTAGCTGTGTAAGGCTATGGTTGCATTTATTGTATATGTAGATACAATTCTTCTCTGTGAGTAATATTGTTCTGTGCACATAATGCATAAAACGTGTTTTTAGACTGTATAAAAAGTGAATACAAATTGTTTAAAAGAACCACACGCATAACCTAAAAATGGCTTCTACATCTTTACAAGAACAGCTGCAAAAGCTTGCTGCACCTCAGACTGCCATTTATAAAGACGACAAGAAAAGGGCATCTTTACTTTTTAATCCAAAAGAGGCTGCATCGAAGGATCGTGACACATTTTACGAAATAGGCCTTAGTGGACTCAAGGAGTTGATCACTTTACATGAAGGTTTTAGTGTCTACATGGATACACTGTTTAGTTTGACTTCTAAGGATTTTGAACGAGCAGTTCAGAGCAAAGATGTGAACAAGAAATTAGATCAAACTATTGAACAATTCCTTTTACAAATTTCACCATATTTTCTTTTACAATCATCTCATAAAGCTCTAGAATGGTTGGTGAATAGATACTCCATACATCAGTACAATCAAGATGCGATAATCACACTTATTATTCCGTACCATGAAACAAAAATATTTGTTAGATTTATACAAATTCTTGAAATCAAGTCAAGTAGATGGAGCTGGTTGCAACCACTACAAAAACATGGTGTTCCTTTATCAAAGCAGGTCCTTCACAATCAATGTGTATCAAATACAGCAACACTGCAATTTATTTCAAAAATGGTAGTAAAATATGTAAAGAAATTTGGAGAAAGAGCTTCACAATTAAATACAGTGTTTGCATTCTTCTGTTCAACTGTTATAGGTACTATAAGCACAAGTAAAAACGTCACTGAGGCAATTTTAAGTGCAATATTGCCAGCAGTTTTAAAAGGTCTAGATTCGCCAGTAGAAGATTTCAGGTCTGCTACATATGTCACATTGGGTTATTTAACTACAAAAGCGACTATACAAGCTAAAACATTAAATGAAATCTTAATAAAGCTCCTAACTTCTGAATATGCCGTAACATATGATGCAATGTTACTTATCAACTTGATTTACACAAATCAGAAGCACTTAACGAAGATTCCTGAAGAAGTATTAAAAAGTATATCTCCTGATACAATGAGTAGTTTCTGCATAAATTTAAAAAAAATGGTAGAGCTTAAGATTAGTATTCAAGCTTTTGTGACAGCTTTTTTAATAAGCGTACTGCCTCTTTTACAAAGAGAGAGTGAAGAATTCAAATTATTCTGTAAGCTGCCAGAGTTATTGATTGATGAGATTGACCTTAGAAACCAACAACCTGAAAAAATAATAAGGTATGTTTTACTAAACTAACTTCCAAAGCAAGTGTCATCTACTTGAGGTACACATAGCTGGCCTTTCTTCCAACAAAAATAAAACAAAAAATGCATAACATAATATATTTCTATACTAAGTCCCTTGCATGGTGAAGGCAGAAAATATCTACGACTTATATATCTGTCGATCTGATATGTTTTAAACTGAAATCGTCGCATATTACTAAAATTTTCGGGATACTCACAGTCTCTTATCGACAAATAAAATAAAAAGAAATTGTGAGTATCCCGTATAAATAATAAAAAATGTTAAGAAAATATGTAGTGCCAAAGTCATGATCCCTGCAGCTCTGCTTGCTTCCTCCATTCCTCCAAAAACAAGCTAGTTTGGGAGACCCCAGTTACTAAGGCAATCTAATAAAAAACAAGTGTTATCAGCATGTTGTCCGCTTAAGGTGAATCTTAATGAATTTTTGTAAAAAAAATGGATCAACTAAACAGTTATTGTAATTATTAAGTAAACGGTTGTTTAAATTAAGTTGCGAATTGTCGTATTTGAGGTTACCAATTGTAAGTTTGTAGTTTGTACCTAATTAATCGACTCAATGCTAGAGAAAAAATGTTGTAGTCTCAATGACTTTTTTTTGCAGAGAAGCTTAACTTAATACCATTAAAAGAATCTTGCTGGAGAGCTTGTTTTTTCCAAAGAAAGATAACTAGAAATGGAAAGAAAAAAAAAACTAGGGTCATAGTTTACGGTAGAAGATAAAACTTAATTTCACTTTGAAATTATTTCAAATATACTGTATCTATCTTTATCTGTCCATGTAATAAATCTAAATAGAAGAATGAATTTTGTACATTGCAGATAAAAAAAATGGGGATATGATTGGTGAAGGCTCGTAATTGTTTTGATTTGTCCAGCTGTTTTCTATCTCTTATTTTTTTTATATTCGTCAAACACGAATTAGGTTCCATTTTGCCAAAGCATGTCAAAGTTCTGGTTTCACAAGTCACAAGAATTACTGACTCGTCAAGTAGTTTTAATTTGTCAAATATTAAAAAGTTCTGATTTGTCAAGCATGTTATTAGTACTGAATTGTTAAATTTATTCAAACAATTTTTAACTAACATTCATTTTTTTATAAAGAGCAGGAATTATAGCTATAACATCATGACAAATTTATTCGTAATTGTTTTAACAGATTTGACTTTTAAATATTTGACAAATTAAAACCATTAACAGACTTCTCATGCCCGTACTTCTTGTAGACTGAACTAAAAACTTAATTCCTTTGGGCGTTCTCCACCAGTCAAACCTTTGGGCCCACAGAGAGTGAAGTTTGCAGATATCATCAAATAATAATAATAAACTAAATGAATACTTTTTAACATTCAATTAGATAAATTGCACATACTGTACACAAGGATATACTTAATTATAAATATAAACAAACATAAAATGTAAATATTTTAGACCATAATCAATACACAATATAAACATTTTGTATATAAATAAATAACTGTGATTTAATTTATAACATATGCTTTTTTTATTTCAGTTGTGTGCTTAATTCATATAAAGGTACTAAACCCAAAAGTACAAATGATGAAAGTGATATTGAAATAATTGATGATGAAGAAAATACATCAGATGGCATCCTTAAATGGTACTCAATGTTTTTAAAGAAATTTGAACATAGTTATCCAGATGCTTTTGATAAGGTTATTAAAAAAGAAATGAGCTCCAGTAGTAATATAACAGCAAAAAGACGTACCCAACTGTCGCTTGTGCTGGGATTCAATCCAGCTGTAGCCCACAAGATCAAAGGAAAATATTTATTTGAAAATCTTAATCATGTCAATCCAGAAAACCGTATTCAAGCTGTTAATTATATTGCTAAAGAATTTGATTCCTTAAAGATAGAAAATCAAGAATTTTTAAAGGAGTCTATTTTAAACAGATTATTAGACGACAATCAAAAGGTTGTCACCAATGCTTTGGAAATTCCTAGTCAAAGTTTAGAAGAGATTTTAAATGAATCTGATTTGACAAGCATATTTTCACACATTATGGCTAAGGATGCAAATAAATGGGGAGCAGTAATGACAAAAGCTATAGAATATTTTTGTTCCATTAACCAGCTACCTGTCAATCATGATGTGATATTGGCTATAATGCCACATCTTTTTGCAAGTGATAAAAAATCTGCTGAATTAACATTAAATATTGTCAGTTCAACATGGGGCAAGAAAGCAGGCTTAAAAGCTTTAGTTAAAAAAATTGATAAATCAGTACGTAATAATCATCTTGAACTAAATAAAATTATGTTCAAAGCAATGTTTGATGAAAAGATTTTGAATTTTGAAGGAAAGCTTGATGCTGATTGTTTAAAAAGAGAAAATACTCTTGACATACTCTTGTTTATTCTTGTGAAAAGTAGCAATATTGATAATGGATCTATCAATAGCAGTAGGGAACTCTTGAGTATTCTTTTATCATGTATTGCAAACAAAACTGTTATTGGTAGCGTCATCCATTCAGAATTTTGTAGTGAGAATTTTTTGGAGTTTATTGAGCTAGCTAAAATGGATCAAATTTTGTTTGAAGTGATGGAGTATGTATTTGCTAACATTATAGAGCAATTAAGTGATAAAAGTGTTGAAAAGTCATGGTGTAATGTCCTAAGTACAACAGAATCTAAACTTGTAAGAGAATTATATGAAATTTTTATTACTGGTTGTACGATTGAAGTGTATTCTAAAAACTACGCTAATTTAATGCAAAAACTGTTAAACAAATTGTTTAAAAAACCAAATGAGAAATTTGAATATATTTGTAGTATGGCTGTTGGTCATTTACTTTACTCAACAGAAAAAAAAGATTTAATAAATCCGGAACTTCAATTGCGCAGTTTAAAACTAATAGTTAACTTTGTAGGTGCTCAAAAAGATGCAAAATGGATTTATGACTCTGATGTACTTATTGCAACAATACTAATTAATTTGAACAGACCAATTTCTACTATTCGTGAATGTACAATACAGTTAATAAAGACAATTATTCACAATGACCCTGATAAAAATAGTATTTATGTACAATTGTACAAAGAGCTGATAGCTCATGAACAGGAGCTTATCATGGATCATGAGCAAATACTCCAAACGTTAAAAACTATTTTAACTCAACAGGCCATTGGTAATAAAATGTTTAGAAAAAAATGCTTACAGAAATTGACTGGCATGTTGTTGGGTGACACACCACCACATATTAAAGCAGCATTAGTTATGATTCTATCCAGCATAAGCAATTCTAATAGTTTCTCTGATATTATTCAGTCTCTTAATGCATTGGAAAATATCTTAAAAAATAATGCATCAGATATGAAATTGGTTTTGGACATTTATCAATCCAATTTAATTAAAAATGTTTACAGTCTAATTAATGTACAAACAGTTACCGCTATAAGCGTTGATCATGTTTGGAAATCCATTGATTTTGGACTAAAAGAATATAGAGAATGTATTTTAAATGAAGACCAAACTTTTTCGAGTCCGTGCATGTTAATTATGAAGAAGTTAAGTGAGAATGTCCTGGAAAAAGTTCCAACTGAGAAAATGAAGGATTTGGTCAATTTAATTACTTCTGCTGGCACATATAGTAATAATCCTGCTATTGCTAGTACAGCTTCTAAAGTTATGAAAAGGATCAATTTACATTTTGCTGATTTTAAGCCTATTTTAGAAGGCATGTTAAATGTTAAAGATCCTGCCTCTAACGTGCCTAAAAGGAAGAATGTTACTATTTCTATGCTTTCCTATCAATTGGTAGAAACAGACGAGTGGCGTCTTGGGGTTACACTTTTAGAATATATTCAAAGCAAAGAAAAGATGAGTATAGATGGCAATTTCGTTTCCCTTCTTTTTCAACTACTGAATAAATGCTTGAGATTTGAGGAGCAGTCTTTTGTTGAATACACAAAACAATTAATTTTGTCATCTCTTTGGTATTATTGTAAGGAAAATGTTGATGAAACTGATAAAGACCAAATTAAATCAATCAAGAACATTTTCAATGTTGAGATAGTGGTACAATGTATAAGAGGCACCCAAAACCCTCAAACTCAGCATCATGCTCTAATTCTTTTATCACATGCTGCGTATATGTTACCAGAGCAGGTTCTTCATCACACTATGGAAATATTCACTTTCATGGGATCATCGGTGTTGAGACACGATGATGCCTATAGTTTCCAAATTATAATTAAAATAATTGAAACTCTTATTCCGATATTAGTGAAGTTAGATAGAGATATTAACGATTATTCTGAAAAAGAACTTCAACAATTGCAAAAGCGCGTAGTTCCTGTGCTGCGTATTTTTGCAGATGTAGTCTTACATGTTCCTGAGCACAGAAGACTACCTCTTTATAAGAAGCTTATAGATACATTAGGAGCAAATAGGTTTTTATGGGTTTTTATAGGTTTGCTACTAGAAACGCATGTTGCCCATGCAAATGAAAATAAAAAGAAAGATAAAAGATCTACACGAGCATTGGCTGATCAAGAGTCTCCTATTAACGGGCTTGACTTTGGTCAAAGTATCTTGTTAGAATTTTCACCAGTTATATGTTTAGAAACATTGATTAAGCTTTTTGAGTATATGAAAACGTTGCCACTTCAAAAAGATGACGATTCTATGGATACAGATGTTGATGCCAGTGATATATTTAGTGTTAATGGACATACGTCAGTTCAACTGCGGCATTATAAATATGTATTAGTAACTTTTATGAGCTCATTCCTGTCCTCGCCGAGATTTATTCAACACAGTAGTCAAACTACTGATGTTACAACTATGGAAACTCATTATAAATCATTTATAGTCCACACCTTGACGTTTATCCACACTATATCGAAGGTAACTGATGAGAAAACTGCAAAGTACTGGAGGGTCATGTTGCACCATAGCTATGATTTACTTGATAATACAAATAATTTACTATCTCCACCTATGTTTGTGTCAGTAATTCGTGGTCTGCTATCATACACAGTTCACACAGTACGGAGAAAATCTATGGAGCTATTGAATTCGAAAATTCAATACAGTCCTGAAATGTTTTCTGAAGTTGATAATCAGGTTTTATTTTCTTTACTTCCTCCACTTTTAGACATTGTCAAGACGATTGATAATACTGAAGAAAATGAAAATGAATTGGTGAGACAAGAAATTGAGTCAAACCAACAAGCTGCTTTGTTGTCGTTGAAGCTCCTTACTCGCATGTTGGCTTCAATAGACCCTGAACCATTTAAGTCTGTTTTGGAAACTGTAACGAATTATACTTGCAACCTGAATCTAAGTGGTAATGTTATAGCATCACTTGTACTTTGTTTAGCGGAATTATGTTCTAACTTAAAAGCACATGCATTATCCAGTTTGCGCAAGTTCATGCCAGCTCTAATTAAAGTATTGAAAAAGCAAAGACAAGCAGATACACCTGAGCTAATTTTACTTAGTACAGTTACAGCCATATCTAAAATAGTGGAAAGTCTACCATTGTTTTTAAGCCCATATCTACAGAAAATACTTTATGAGTATTCCATATTGCTGTCTAAATGGTTGAATTATGATCAAGAATGCAGTAAAATTTCAGCTATTGTGTCTAAACTGACAAATATCAGAAAGAAAATTGCTGGTTCCATACCGCCAAGAGTTCTTATTCCCGTTGCTAATGAGACACACAAATTAATTTTGGAAAAGGAGAATTTTGATGCTGTTGGTCCACTCATGTCAGTTCTCGCAGAAAGTTTTACTAATGTTACAACTGCCGATTTCTCAGCATTGCAGCAAGATTTGACTGCATTCTTTTTATCAGCCCTACAACTTAGAAGTGATGCAATTGATAAAAATATTGACGCAGCTGTTATTGGTCGAGCAGAAGATGAAGTTGTTAATGCTCTGGTAAATTTGGTGTTGAAATTATCTGAAACCAGTTTTAGACCATTCTATTTCAAGATCTATGATTGGGCGATAAGAACGAATATTGAAGGACATAAAGATAGAACTATTACATTCTACAGGTAGTAATTTTTGTTATACATAGGTTTTAAGTAGACATTTTGTTTTTTGGTATGTTATCATCCCGACTCCAAAAAACGGTATTGTTACTCACTGTTTATTAACAAATTAATGTATTCATAATTTCAGCCAATTCCAAGCCATTTTTTGTCACTGTTGATAAAAAAATCTTTTGCAACATACTCAGAGCAACTACAACACTTAAAAATGATTTTAATTCAGTTCAGAAGCATCATTGCTAAACCTTGACTCTGTTTTGGTTCTGATATTAAAACCCTTGATTTTTTTTCGCATATGCTTAATTTTTTGGTTTATCCGGGACTTTGCAAAAGTTTTTAATTTTCTGATATTTACAAACTGTGCGCATTTCTCACAATTTGCCTTTTGTAAGATAATTTTGTAAAAGTATTGTAACACAAAAAGTTTAGTGTAACTTGGAAAGATAAATTAGGTATTAGAAAATTAAAAAAATTTGAAGGTTAGTAGTCATGTCATTTTCAACTCTTGCATGACCAACATAATTTATAATTTATTTGTGTATTACATTATGTTTCAGGCTTAGCAGTGCAATTGCAGATAAACTAAAAGGTCTCTTTGTGTTATTTGCTGGCCATTTTATAAAAAATGCTGCAGAACTGTTAGATGCTTGCAATAATAGTAAAACAGAAGATTTATACTTTGACTCAGAAGAAAAATGCATCTTATTAATTGAGGCCATAATTAAAACTTTGCATATAGTATGTTTATATGATAGCCAAAGCTTCTTGAATAAAGATAGGTTTGATACCATGATGCAGCCAATAGTTGATCAACTTGAGAATACTTTGGGTGGTATAACTCGTCTTAAGACAAGAGCTAAAGAATCGATAATACCTTGTATATCTCAATTTGCGGTTGCTGTAGCTGATGACTCTTTATGGAAGTTGCTCAACTATCAGGTTCTTTTGAAAACAAGGCATAACGATTCTGAAATACGGTAAGAAAATATATTTTTACCACTTGACCCAGCAAACTTCGTATCGCTTGACATTAATTCTTTCAAAATCAACAACTACTTATTATTACAAAAATTATTAAAAAAACATTTTCGCGGAGACCAAATTGTGAATCTAAACCATTCTCGAATTCCCTTGAACAGACACAAAAGTTTTTGTCGAAATCCATTCAGTCATCTAAAAGGAGTTCAGTGACAAACACATGAACACAAGAATTAGATATATAAAGATGTGTTAATTACTACTATAAATTGCTTAGTATATTAAATTTATAGAAATTTAGATTTAAAGCATTAATTAGTTAAAATTTAGGATTACAGATAGAAACTCAATAAAACTATTACCTTAATATCTCCGCCAGAAATATTGTCTGACAGAAACAGGTTATTAGCGGTAGAACCGCCTTTGTGTATTAATAAATGTCACATGGTAGTCTTTACAGTAAAGATAAATAAAAAATGAGACATATCATGGTGCTAAGAAGTACACCTCGCTTAAGTACATTTAAGATGTAAGTGGTACGTAAGCGAGTAAGCCTAAGGCCTAAGTTCTTAAGCCTCATAATTATTTCCACCATAATTCCGTAATTTTAGTTAGCATCCACCACAAGGATTTGGAGTAGGATGATGATAAGAAATTACGGCTACTATAACACTACCATTGATTCCTATGCCTTTACTAATATCTGAATGAACCGCATCAATTTTAGGTTAGCAAAGCAGCGGTATGAAAATCAGCTTTGGTGTCAAAGGACGATGCGTATTTTGTACAATAATTCTTCTGGTTTTTTATTACGATCTTATAGTGTGATGTTTTTTATTTTATTTTCAGATTAACGGCATTGGAATGTCTTGTTTCCATGGCTTCACAATTAGGTAGCAACTGGCTCCCTCTACTGGCAGAGAGTGTCCCGTTCCTTGCTGAGCTGCTGGAAGATGGAGATCC
Organism: Calephelis virginiensis; assembly: GCA_002245475.1. Lineage (NCBI taxonomy): Eukaryota > Metazoa > Arthropoda > Insecta > Lepidoptera > Riodinidae > Calephelis > Calephelis virginiensis. The sequence goes on along the minus strand of NJDC01012206.1, from coordinate 3,460 downwards.
AAAAATAGAAAGTGCCACCAAAGACGCAGTTAGGACTTTGGAACAAATACTCGGCGAGCCCCTGGAGAAATATTTTTAAATGAATATAAAGTTTATATAAACATGATTTTTTTAATAAAATTGGTAAGCGGAGACGGAGTCCTTATAGGGGAAATATACCATCGTCTATAAACACCAAAGATGTTAATGCTTTGCTAAATCAACTACCGTAAGCTGAAACTGAGATACCATATCAAGGACAATAGCGAGCACTAAAGTTGCGACGGCATATGTCACTAGAATCTAGCGATGGGCGGAGTCGACTTTTTGGTAACTCGAGTAACTCGAGTTGACTCGCGTACCAACTCGGGCTGCAACTGGAGTTGACTCGAAGTCTGCTTTAAGGACCGCGAAAACAATAACGACGAAGTAACAGCCACGAGAACTATCTCTTTCATTCGCGGCTCGGAAGTGCGGTCGTGTCGGGCTCGCCCGAAGTGGTTCGGGCCTCCCAGCTAGCGGGCTAGGCGGCTATACGCGGGCTCAGGGCTGCCAACTTACCACACCGCCCGCCGCGCGCGCTCGGGTCAACTCGGTTTGGAGATATTTCAACTCGAGCTAACTCGCTTACGGCCTGACCCGAATTACTCGAAGTACCTAGGTAACTTGAGTCGCCCATCGCTACTAGAACCGTGACTGACTAGATATCGAAGCTCAGTGAAGAGTTGCCTGGTTTCTAACGATCACCTTTTCATATGTCTTCCTGCGCTCGTCACTGTCATTCTGGTTTAGGGTAATGTTAAGGATAGCCGTCAAACACACTATTTCGCAACACACTAGTAGTCTGCTTGTTTATCTTCCATTATATATTTTATCTGATAAGTCAGCGAACAAGCACACGGGTTTTCTGTTATAAGAGTCAACCATGGTCTATAGACACCATAGATGTTATCGGTTATTCCCAGTCGCCCCCAACGGCAATGCCTCTTGGGGCAACTGGGAGTATAATTTTTAAATTTTGAAACGTCCCAATCTCTCCCACTTTAGACGCTGCAAAGGATAACTACATGTTTTCCATATGTTGCTAGAAGTAAAGTGAATAATGTAGGTAGTAATTGTTTTGTTATGTTGAATAAAGTGGTTCTGAATGCTTCGTAAAAAAATAATGTCGGAGTATAAAAAATCAAATTTAATCTTATCGTGACAGTATAACGGGGTATTGGTATTATTGTGTCAAATAAAAAAATATAATAATATTCAAGGAACAAAGTTTTATGTAAATAGCAGCCAATAAAACCATTATTATTATTATATTGCGTATTTTATTACTAACGTATTGAACATTATTATATTGTTTTATTTTATACAATAATACTAATACCCCATTATACTGTCACGATAAGATTTGATTTCTTATACTCCGACATTTTTTTTTCACGAAGTTTAGAACAACTTTATTCAATATTAAAAACAATTGCTACTTTATTCACTTGACTTCTAGCAACTTATGAAAAAATATGTAGTTATCCTTTAGAGCGTCTAAAGTGGGGAAGACTGCGATATTTCAAAATTTAAAAATCATAATCCCAGTTCTTCAAAGGAGGCAACGGGGACAAATGGGACATTATTTTTTAAGAATTCCTAGTTTCCCCTGGTGGATGCCGGACGATGCCGGATGGGGCGACTGGGAATAACCCGATGTTATAACTGTGTCACTGTTCTATGGCTGGGATGTAAGGCCTATTATGCAAGTCTTCCTGCTACCTATATAGGAACAGGTAAGGCGGTGGATCCTTTCCCAGACAACTTGCTGCAGAGCACTTTACTTGTCCTATGTAAAAATATTGTTTGCCCGTATTCGCAGTACAAATAGGCCTTAATTTCCAAGAATTTATTCCTTATTCGTCTTGCGCTTTGATCAATATAAACCCACTGCTTTGCTCACGAACCTGGCAGACCTGCCTGGCTTCCTCCAGAATATCACTCTTTTCATAGAAACTCGCTGGTTTCGGAGACTCTTGACTCCACCCTCATATAACACTCGAGCGACTCTATCGTGAAATGTCAACCTAGATTTCTTCGGGTCTTTACATCCATCCACATTCGCTTTCTATATTTACTTTGTCAATCTTTCTTAACCGACTGTACCAGCGGAGCATGCCCTTTCTCAATTTAATACCAACACTTTCTTTCAATCCCACTCTTTCTTGAATCTCACTGTTACGGATGCTGTTACACCACAGATTTTCTATGCAAAAACTCATAAATATTGTTCAGCTATTTTGACACAAAAACAGATAATACCTACATATTTCAATTACTCGTTGGCCGAGGGGTTAGCTTATACGCCTAATGCCACCGACTTACCGCGAGGCTAGGATTTGATCATCGACAGGGGCAGATATTTGTATTAATCAAAATCTAGATTTCTGTATTTCTGGGTTTGGATGCTTGTTAAATTTATTCTAGTATCTTAAGTATTTCGATGTATTACAATATAATGGTGACATACCTAATAAGTAAACGTAATACAAGAACTTTTTTATTTGCCTGTGTGATCTAGTGGTCCGGTGTAGGACCAGACTTATGGAGGTCCCGGGTTCGAACCCCGGGTCGGGCAACAAAAAAAAATGTGTATTTTAAATTTTCTAATAAAAGTAACGTTAACGGGATATGTGCCCGGTTGGTGATAGGCTAGCCTCTTATCACATTGTGCGACTTTATCTTCGGGGATATGGGCGTGAAGATACTTTTCTTTTTTTGATTATTTTAGGATTAGGTTAGGAAATTTGTGTAATTTGTCCAAAAATACATTTGACAGTGTCGTTGGTCGGTAAAAGCCATCGACCAACCACAAAGCTCGGGTTCCTTTACCGATGTGTTTCTATGGGTTTTCTTTATTTTCTGTATTTCTAGGTTTGCGTGTCTATTAAATCTATTACTTGTAAGTATTTTTTGTAAGTATCTAATTATTTCTAAATAAGTAAGAAGGCAAACAAGCAGACGCATTTCCTGATGGTAAAAATTAACGCCACCTAGAGAAACCAAGGGTGGTAATGGTGTGTTGCCAACTTGAGCCCGAGATGTTAGGCTTCGATCAAAAGTAAGTTTACCGACTACCTTAGCCTCCGAATTGACGTTTGCTAGGCAGGAATAGGTAAGGGTGGCGGTACCAATTCGGACGAGTCGCTGCAAACTCTACCACCTAGTCAGATAAATAATTACCTAACAATAAATAAATAAATATTCCTGGACAAGTTACACAAATTGAATCTAACCCCAAAGTAAGCAAATTATATGCTTGTGTTATGGGTACTATTACATAACATAACGATACTATTACATGGAAATACTTAAATAGATACCAGAATAAATTTGATAAACACCCAGACCCGGAAATGCGGACATCTAAATGTTCATCACACAAATGTCTGCCCCCGTCGGGAATTGAACCCGAGCCTCGCGATTCGTCGATGCAGTT
>NJDC01012203.1:2216-14173 GCA_002245475.1 Calephelis virginiensis | reverse complement strand
CTAATTTTAGGTTAGTTTAGACTAGTTTGTACCAAGGGAATCGGCACCATTGTAGGTCTATTATATATATTGTCTTTGGTCACACTAAACATACATAGCAACTGACATGCGGCCAGCAGAAGCCACAGATGAGCACGTTCTGATGATTTATTAATTTTTACATCAAGATTTATAGCAAAGTTTGGAAAGTGACTGGACATTTTTGAAAATATTTTGAACACAAGTGTTTCTAATTTAACGTAGGTAAGTAACGTTATATGAAGGTATCTGTATTTCACGTTAACTGAGAAATGGCCCCACCTTCATGCTAGTGTGTACACACAATTCTTAACAACTTAATAATTATCCTCAAAATTTCAGCTTTGCTAAAATGCTGGTCTGGGGGCTTGGGGATTTTGAACTAACGCACATCTTGGTAATTAGCAACCATTTATAAAATTTCTTAAATTAATGTAATTCCCTAGTAATAAATTAGTAATTTCTATAAATAACAATTCTATTAGTAACAGTATTATTATAATTTCTATTATTATCAGGAGAACCATTTATAAAAAGAATAAAAGACGTTTGAAATCACATAACTTGTATTTATTTTACATTATCATTATCAAACATTAATATTAAATTTATAAAGCGACTAAATCACATTGCTGGTTTTCTATTGCTTTAAAACGACATCGCCACGTTCACGCTCACGAAATTTGGTTGCTTCGTATAGTTTCAAGGTATTGTTTGTAAAAAGCCGGCGCATGCAAAAAAAATACATTAAATAGTGGTTGCTTAAATTAATTCTGTTTGAGATAAAGGATTGCTACAAGGGTGTTAGCAGTTTAAAAAAAACTACTGTTAGTACAGTTTCATGGAATTTTATCATTAAGTATTTGAAGAGCGAACACTCTTCTATTTTCCTTTGCGTGTCCGCTTATCTGACGATGGTACTGTCAATACGGTATTGTAAAGTTGCAATGAGTGCAGGTGTGTGGACAGCCTTATGCGGAGAGCGTTACCGCTAGAGAAGGCGGTCGCGGTGGCGGCGCTTGCGGCGGACGGGCTCCGCACACAGCCCCGCGTGCGCCTGCGCCGCCAGCAACATGCCCAGCTGCCCCGCCGCCTGCACACAACTACCTATAAGCCCTCTGGCACCCTACACCATCAACCACACAATCCGTCAGGTGAATTAATATTCATTGTACCATATTATCAGTTACAAAAAATCAGTTTACTTGTTTTCTTTTAAATATCAAAAATGCCATCGCAAAGACACTGTTATACCGACAACTGAAACAATTACTTATTTTTTATTTATCATAAGATTTTCCAATAAATAAAATTTTTAAACACGGGGAAAAAAGGACAGCAATTAGTATACAATGGAAACTTTGACACAATGTTATGTCGGCACTGTACCTTTATAACAAAACTGTGTCAGTATGTAAGGGATATTGGTTTGATAATTTCGCACTATCCACCATAGCCTCCGTGGCGCAATCGGCTAGCGCGTTCGGCTGTTAACCGAAAGGTTGGTGGTTCGAGCCCACCCGGGGGCGGCAAAATTTTTTTTAATTTATTTTAAAACTTCTACAATAAATCATAAAATAGTAATAATTGGTTAAATATTTGTTTATTTTACTTCATGTATTTCCAAGCAGTTCAAGGCTAAATCCATTGGCTTACTTATTCCTGCGGCTGGTGTGGTCATGTTCCGATCCGGAGGGTAGGGTATCAGGTATACTTGCAACTAAGCCTAGCGCAAATTAGGGGTAAAGGTGTGCATTAAAAGGCAGATAGTGACAGCGATAGAGTTATGTGTCTTTTTCTGGCAGAGCAGATTATTGGTGCGATAGTAATGTTCAGACATGGGTAGCTACGGTCAATGGGACAGTCAGATTGGTTGGTGAAAAACAACGATATGTGTGAGAGAAAATAAGATAATATGTGACAAAATAAAATAATGTGAAGCAAAATAAGACAGCGTAAAATAGTGTGAGAGAAAATAGGAAGGTGTGAAAGAAAACAAGTTAGTGCAAGAGACAGTGTGCGAGAAAGGAGATGGTACGTGAGAGGAAATAGCGCGTTAAAGAGGAGGTGGTGCGTGATAGGGAAAGAAATACTGCGATAGAGAGAATGAGAGCCGACCTCTTCGTGCATCTCCCTGGCCATGGCGTGCACGGCGTGCTCGGAGCTGTTGTAGAGCAGGGCGTTGGCGAGCATGAGCAGCACGTCGCGCTGGAAGTGGGCGGTGGTGCGGACCACGCCCGCCTCGATGTTGCGGCGGATGGTGGTCAGGTCCATTGGCCGCTTCACCACCACGCTGTACCCTGGCGCCTCCTCGTCCGTGATGGGCCGCAGGAACAGGGACGCGTACTTGTGGGCGCACAGTCTGGGAGACAATACATTATTATTCATTTTCGGGTTACATTCTGGTATATATATATAAAAAAATCCCATCTTCTCTCTAGCGGTCTAGCGGTTCAGGTGTTAGAGTTGGCTGCATGAGGTCCCGGGTTCGAATCCCGGATCGGCCAACAAAAAGAAAATTGGATTTTTCCAATTTTCTAATGAAAAAAATGTTGGTCGGGATTGGAAATGTGCCCGGTTGGCGATAGGCTTGCCATCTAACACATTGTGGGGCTTAGTATCTTAGGCTAGTCGTGGGTGCCCTGGTTGTGCCTCTGCCTACTTCTTCGGGGATATGGGCGTGAAGATACTTTAATTTTTAGATTATTCCTAGTAAATCCTTCTGTCTAGTGCGAAGCTCAGTATAGAGATGGTTCTATCATCAATCACCAGAGCTTTTTTGAGCGATTCCAATCCGGTGGTAGTTTATAAAAACGTCGAAGCGCATTTGCATGGTCCACGTGAATCAATATTTTTCTGATTCGGATTATTTATCTATGGACGACCAGCTTGAACTATCCCATCAGTGTTTATGTCATAATATAGCGAACAAGCAGGCAGTTCTCCTGATGAATACAACCGTCACCAACACACCAAATATGTTACTGGTGCATGCACATGAAAGAGATTTCAAGTCACAGGTGTAAGTGTAACGGGTGCCATACGAGCTAGATGACAGTCCCGAGGGTGTGTACTGTATCAATATGGTGTGGTGTCACCTGCTGTAGACGAGCATGACGCTCTTCTTCCACAGGCGGTGGTTCCTCTCGTCAGAGGCGCTCGGCGAGTCCGGCGCGCTCGTCTCCGCCGCGCTCTCCGACCCCGAGCACGCTGCCACACACACATAACACACATACATACATATCTACACACGCCCAACCGTCCAAAGGTTGTTGCTCTGGGACCACTGAGTAACTCGATAACGACAGAATGCTGTGCAGCAACTTACCCGGGTGGGGATCCACCGCCTTACCTATTCCTGCCGCCATAATGATAGCGTCATGTTCCGTTTCGGTGGGTAGGGTACCACATTTGGCGCAACATTTGGCAACTGGACAACGACGGACCTATAACATCTATGGTGTCTAAAAGCCACTGTTGGCTCTTACCATCAGGACACCTGTGTGCGTGTCTGCTTATGAAGCTCATATAAAAAAAATACTTAACCTCAAACATATCAGATGTTGTAGCATATTAAAGGTTTTTAGCTCCCCCGTGAAAACTCATAGTGCTATCGCCACTAAAAGAAATATTTATCCACTTCAACGTCTAAACTATATCTAAGCTAAAATTGATTAAAATCGGTTTAGTTATTTTCACGTAAAAACGCAAAATAAATTCTTTCTTTTTATCAATTTATAACATTTTATATTAAAAACTCAGTGTTTTGCAAACTGACAAGATGGTAATTGAGCCACTTACTTCTTGAGTCAGGCTTCTTTTTCCTAGAATAATCCCTCTTCTTCTTCCCGTCTTTTTCCTCTTCCCGGCTCAGCTGTAAACAATCGAGTAATATTTTGTCATACAAAATTTGGAGGGGAATTTTGTATTTTTAAAATGACTTTCAAAAACGAGATTTTCAATTCGATTTGCAACGGATAAACCGATTATGATGGCGTTTTGTTTGTTTTAATCAAAATCTTTTAATTCAAATTGAGTTGATTGAATTTAATTTGATAGTTTAATTTAGTCAAAGTTAATCTAGTGGCTTTTGATCATCTTCAATTACTTCTTCATTCACATACTATTGAAATTAAAAAGTGGGGTTTTAGAAGTTTTACTTTGTTTATAAAGAAACTCTTTTGTGTGGTTAAATTATTTAAATACCGTATACTTGTAACAAATCTATATATTTTAGCACTTGCCCTGCACTTGGGTTAACTTTCTTAAAATTTTTAAAGAAAGAAAATTTTTAGCCCCAGACAGGATTTGAACCTGTACCCTATCGTCTCAAGCCGACGGAATATATATATACATATTCTGGTAGTAGAGAACTGTGCAGCAACTTGCTGCAACTTGCAGCGTAAGGTTCCCCCTATTCCTACCCTTATACCGTAATGACAAAGTCATGTTCCGGTCCGAAGGATAGAGTAGCCAGCAAACATGAGCAAATGTCCTAACACCCCGACCAGAGGGCAACGACGCACCTACAACATCTACGGTGTGTATAGACCACGAATGTCTCTTACCACATTAAAACTAAGTAAAAGTAACGTGTGATATTTGCTGACCTCTCACATAAAAAATGACGTGTCAGGTATTTCCTCTCTCTTCGCCTCTCAATTATACGACCTACTTAACTTCAACTGTTACCATAATTAAAACAATATTGCCACTATTTGGCGTAGAAATATCTCCCCCCTCGCCTGGCAATGAAATTATCAATTTTGAAGTGAAAATTTCTTTAGCGGCGTTGCGCACGAAAAGGCGCAGGGCGCTTGCGCTAATGTTCGTGTTGTCATGTTTGTGTACGATAGCGCAATAAATGAATACTGTATTCTACCAAATAAATGATAGTACTGATAATTAAAGCAATTCGTAAAAAGTTATTCCCTAAACATTCCAAAATATCAAAAATGCACAACGTTAATATTCAAGTTTCCACTTCCGCCGGCACTCCCGGAGTGCAACCCGTCTTTTTTTTAAGAAAGCGACCAAACGCACCACTCTCCTGATGGTAAGGAGATAACTGTTGCCTATAAACACCTTAAATGTTGTAGGTGCGTGGCCATCCTATGTCCGAGATGTTGGGATAATCGACGCAAGTCTACCGACGAGACTAAGGCAGCCCGTTGCGAATGTGAAGTTGGAAAACGACTATCCACCTGTTAGATTATTTTTTTTACCCTCTAAGACTACCCTCTAAGTATTTTTTAAAAAGTTTACTTAAGACGTGCATGTCTTTCTACCAGGAGATCCGTCTTATTGTCTGTCCCTTTTTAGACTATGCGTCTAGCACGAACTGCAATATTACCTCCATAGGAGTATCATCATCTGTCTCTGTGTGTGTGTCCTCTTCCATCCGCTCTTGCTTAACCTCATCCTGAGGAACGGCCGGCGTCTCCTTCAAAATCTCTTTAAGAGGAAGAGAGTCCTGGAATAAAAGTTTTAACCAAATCATTTAAATAAGTTTAAAAATCGGTTGGATTAATTTGAACGATCTGAATGATCTGTTTTGTTGGCGAAAATATTGTGGGTACGGTTTACAAACAAAATAATAAAACAAACGCTCAAAGCCGCAAATGATATTTTACATTAAAATTTGTTAGTAAAGTATAAGTATCTTCACACCCATATATCTGAAGGGGTAGGCAGAGGCACTACCAAGACACCCACGACTAGTCGAATACACTAAGTCCCACAATGTGATAGGTAACAAGCCTATCGCCAAGAGGGCACATATCCAATCCCGGGTAACATTATTTTTATTAGAAAATTGAAATTATAGATTTTCTATTTTTTTTATTGCCTGACATGGGAATCGAACCCCGAGCCTCAAGAAGTCAAGTCCGACGCCAGACCGCCACACCAGAGGCGATAAAATTTGTGAAAGGAGCTGTGCCTGTCATGGGTCTTTGAGCTCTAAAGGCTAACCTTTAGAGCTCATTTGTTTACTATTTCCAGCAATATTTTGGAAAACACAGTGTGAGTATTATTTTTTCAAAAGTTAACTTTTTGGGTTACAAAATTATTTCCTAGTTTTAGAACTATCGTCATATCTTCGGGGATATGGGCGTGAAAATATATTTTTTCTTTTGTTTTAGTTTTAGAAGTAGGAGACAACTCATTCTCTTATTTGTCCATTAGCCATGCACTCTATTTTAGAAACTCAATTTATATATATATATATATGTATATCCAAAAATTGACAAAAGCAATAGTGTAGTAATAGGCCTAATATCAGTCGTGCAGATTTTTTTTTCCCATTTAGCGTAATTATAATTTATTTAATATCGTCGATGAAGTACCAATACCTCCTAAGTGTTAGGAATTTAAATTAACACTAAGGAGATATTTCCATAAAATACTAACGAACGAATGAATTCTTTGACTTAGTAGATATTTTCACATAACTCAGGAAGCTTATTGGTAAAGAAGTTTTAGATAGGAGTGAATTCCGTCTATGCGAATATGAGTTTTATATCTATTGCAATAAAAAAGTAATTTTGGACAAAATTGTCAGTTAGGAGGTATAGGTACTACGATATGTTAACTTCATGCGAATCTTTTAGAATTATAAAAAGATAAACCTGTAAAATTCTTCTTACTTCGGCATCTTCTTCCCTTTTGGTTTCTTCTGAAACAGCCTCTTTGCTTTGCTCTTCTGTTTTGTTCTTTTCTGGTTCTGCGATATCTGTCCTGTTTATTTCTGCCTGAATCTTCTCTATTGTTTCTTCTTGATTGTCGTCTTCTTGAGGTTGGGGTGTTGTTTCTCTTTTTTCAGGTTCTAGGAATTTACAAAAAATATATAAATAATATTTATTTATATATTTTATATATATTATTTAGGTTCAATTTGAACCTAACCCCAAAGTAAGCAAATTATATATAGGTGTTGTGGGTGTTAGTCAACTATTGTAATACATAGAAATACTTAAATATATACCAGAATAAATTTAATAAATACCCAGACATCTAAATGTTCATACACAAACGCCTGCCCCCGTCGGGAATCATGGGTTAAATTACGAATTTTCGTAAATTAAAGGATACATGATTTTAAACTTAAATCGTCATGTTTTATTAACATTTTTAATTATTTATACGGGATACTCACGATATATTTTTATTTTGTTAGTTAATATTTCGGCCTATGCAACTAGTACGATAATATTCCCCGTTTAAATAATTAAAAATCTCAACATATTTTAAAAAACCGATTAGTTCTGTTTCATTTGAAGAACCAGAAGGGTTCTTAGATCTTGTAATAAAATATATATTTGATTACATGCTTAGTACTGACCTTGTACTTGTTCACGATTTATGGAATCCTCGTCAGCCGGTAGGGGGATATCGCTGGGGTCCTGGTCCCTAGCCTGGGGCTCCTCGGGCTCCGGAAGCGGGATGTCTTGAGGATCCACCGTTGGCTCTGGTTGCTCCTGAGTTTCTGATTCTTTGCTGCTGAAACATCCAATAAATTGGAAAGGTTCTCAAATAGTTGCTTTACAGTTTTAATTTTTAAGCCATCGCACAACTGACCATCACTAATGAAATTTTAAATAATTCTTGACTTCTACTAGTGCGTGACATAGTCATGTTTTAGCTAGGAGGTTGTTCAAAAGTTTGCTCAAAATTATTAACATACAAACATATAATCCCGCCAAGTCCCTTACGCGCTAGACAGAGAGTATCGAGTGCCAAACCTCACGGTTCTGGCAGACCAGCCTTGCTTCCTCCACATTCGTTACCCTTTTCATACAAACACGCCGGTTTTGGAGAGTCTTGTCTTCGACTAACACCCGAGCGATTTGATCGTGGAATTTCAACCTAGGTCTCCCCAGGGGGTACTTATGTCCATCCACATTCGCATTGTTTATGCTTTGTCAATCTTTCAGCTGCCATTCTTTTTACATGTCCGAACCAGCGGAGCATGCCCTTTGTCATTTTAAACAAACACTTGCTTCTCTTCAATCCTACTCTTTCTCGGATCTCACTGTTACGAATGCGGTCAGCGAGCGTAACACCACAGATTTTCCTGAACAATTTAGACAACTGTTTAACTAAACTCAAACTAAAATTGTGATCCGAATAATTAGTCAATGATAAATGAATGTAGAATAAATAATAATAAATGGATGACTTGACTGCATTTTATTAGTCAAATCCAATTTTAGACAGTGTGTAGTAAAACATATGTTAAAAAAGTTCAATGTTTTTGTAATAAGATGGTTAAGGTTAAAATAGCAGGAATTATTCAATTGCCATAAAAATGTCCATATGTATTCCTATACATATCATCTGATATATGTAAGTGAAAAAATGTACTCAATAATAACGACACCTCGACAACAATTGAACTATAAACATAAACTAGTTTTTAGCCACAACATGGCAGCCAAGAATGACTGTAATACTTTAGTAATGTCAAAAAACTACTCGGACTTAACAAAGAACGAGATCACAGCTTTGCGTCACAAATCATATTCTTTCATAAAAACAAGTTTCACTCATCCAGATGACCTGTCGCTCACCTCGCCTTTTACCATGAACCGTATTTATTGCTTACATTATAGCAACATTTGTATGAAAAAAACGCTTTTGGTTTCGTTCTGCACTAACATAACACTTTGGGTCAGTGCTTTTTTGCTTTGCGATAGACATAGTAATAATACCTCTTGCCGTTGTCATTTTTTAGTTTATTATTAATTAAATACCTCTCCGTATTTTCCTCTACCGGCACAACTTCTTCCTTAACTTCAACGGCGGGTTCTGGTTCTTTGAATTCTTCTTTACTCTGAAATATAACGTTTATTTTTGTATCATGCCTCAACCATACAATAGAAATGTTTCGTAATACCCTCCTCTCTTTTTTTATATAAGCGATCAGCGTCCAAGCATACGGGTCAAGACAACCGTGGTCCGTGGCCCATGGACACATGCAATATTATATGCTGTCCAGTGGTCAGGATGTTAGGTCCATTGCGTAAGTTTTCCAGCTAACCTAACCTGCCCTCCAGACCAGAAAATAAAAGAGACATTTTGGCGGCAGAAATATCTCCAGAAAAACTTGACCAAAGCTGGCAGGAGAGCACGACAAATTCGCGGATAGAAATAAGTATTCTACAATAAAAATATGTAAATATAGTTGGTGCTTGGTAAACATAGGTTTACTCGTCACGTTGGTGACGATCTGATCTCTGTTTTGTAGCTCGTTCTTATTGGTTCATACGCGTTACATATAATACGCATTCATAGGTCTGTGTGTTTATTGACTACTAGCCGACCCGACGAACTTCATTTTGCTTGACATTAACAGTCACGACATAATATTATGTTCGGGCTAAATTTCCAAAGCAAATGCAAAATTTAAATTCCGTATTTCTATTAAATTTGGAGTGACTTAAAAGATATTTAAGCAGTTTAGCTGGCCTTCTCATTTGCACATATATTTTTAAAGTCGTTTTAAAGTGAAAACGGAACATACGTAACCACTTTCATATTTATAATAATAGGGATGTGTTAAATAAAATTCAGAAAACCGAAGAAATTAGAACAATTGGTATAGAATTGATAGTGAAATAAATCAACCCAAATTCACAAGAAAAGGTTAAAACCACTTTATACCTTTTTTAGCAGTTAAGTAACCACATAAAAGCTTACCTTCTGATCTTCCGGCTGTATGACCTTGATTTCCAGAGTCGGGAATTTAACTTCCGGGAAGGCGATTCGCACTTCCGTTTCCGGAGGAGCTGATTCTCTTACTTCTTCTACCACTCTTTCTTCCTCTTGCTGTGGAGGTTCTTCCATCTGGAATCATGGAATTCGATGAGTCACTGTGATGAGATTTTATCAAGTGCCAACGACAATAATAGTGTTCACACAAATGTGAGTCTGTGGTTATTATATTTTCACGGATAAAGCATTAAATCGATTTTGATTAAATCTGACATAGAGATATTTGAGGATCCGTGGTCTTGAACACATTCTTTCTGTTATTTTTTTTTTAGTTCAAGGACAATATTTTGACGCACGAATGTATAAACATCAGAAAACGCTCACCCTACAGCCACTGTCAGTGCTTGCCTTAGTCAAGTTCCGATTCTGGTGTTCAAATCTTAGTCTCAGGATGGCTATACATTATAACCACCGTTTGCTTTTTTTATGATATCAGAAGGCACACAAGCAGACGGATGTCCTGATGGTAAGAAGTTCACGGCGCCTAGTGACACCAAAGGTTGCCAACCTGAAGCCGGGACGTTGGGCAAAAGTAAGCTTACCGGCTACCTTATCCTACGAACCGGAACACGTCAACGGCAAGCACTGACGTACGGCTGCAGGAGTAGGTAAGGCGGTGGCACCAATCTGGGCGAGTGGTTTCTCAAATCGGAGGATATAATTGAATCTCAGGATATTAGACTTAAAAGGCTTCACAAGGTTTAATTATAACTCTGTACGTAAAACTTTAAAAATCTACAAAAATGAAAAATACCGTTTCCATCTCCACTGACGCAGTCGCCTCTCCAGCTCCTGACTCTTCCAGTATGGGCTCCTCCTAATTGCAATAATTAATTTCCTTAATTTAATATTATTGTATACAATTTCTACATATTCATGAATTGACATCAAAACCAGGGATCGGATTGTTTGTGTTAATAACCCAAACCGTTTCTGTTAAAAACCAAATTCAAAAATGTTAACCACTGTAACCAGTTACGTATTATTTTGGTTAAGCGAAACTGTTGGTTAACACCACTTATCTGTTACCAAAGTAATATGGTTAGTGTTAACAGAGCTATATGATTAGTGTTAACACGTCAGCTAACAGTGTTAACCAAAGTTGTGTTAAGAGCACGAACCGTTTCTGTTTTATCTGTTACCAGAGTGATATGATTAGAGTCAACAGAACAATCTGACAGTTTTAGGGTTTACAAACTAATAGGTGTTTACCAAAATTAAGAGTTTATCATTCATAATACCAAACAAACATATTCCAAGGTCAAAAATCGATTTTTCATACATTTATAACAATACATATACAAATATCACGTTTATGTTATTTGACTAACTTTCCTGCATATGGACCTAATATGTACAAAGACGCTGCCGCCGCCGCCGCTATTTTACAACGTGCGCCTGCCGCATCGTTCATTTGCTGCATGCGCTGAACCGCCGAACAATACATATAATAATAATATAATACTTCTTTCTACGTAGCATTCCGCGCTGCGTTCTTCCCGCTCTTTTACAAGTACTTGTTATTGCTTGTTTATTTACTTAATTTGCGACCTTCTGTGAATTATCTCAATTACTTTTTTGTGTTGTTTTTTTTTAATATATGCAAGCAAATAATAATATACCATACTACCCCATCGTAAATACATACCTAATTAGTTAGGTACTTAATTAATGATATGGAGCGAAATCAAGTGGGTCCTTTCGCCAGTTCTCGTCCACTTAGTAGAGTTCGCAGTTTGAGGGAAAATATTAAAATGTCCTAGATCTAATTTCGAATTCCCCAATATTGTAACCATAACCATATGTAGTTTAGTCTATTTTAGGATGAAGCTAAGTTTTAGCCAAACTTAATAACTAAAATAAGGCAATTGCGCCAGTTCGCGTCCACAAAATTAAGATTGCGTCTACCCATGGACCAGTTCGCGTTAACAAACTTATAAAGGGGTTAGAGTAGTTTTTCTAAGAAATTTAAAATAAATATTGGGTTTTAACTATTTCTTTATAAAATGCTATACATATATTCACACCAAGTTCCTTGCTGGGGTGGCAGAGAATATCAAGTACCAAGTGTCACGAGCTTCTTTCACATTCATTGCTTTTTTCATACAAATAAGCTGGTTGTGGAGATTTCGGTGGCAAGAGTTGGCCTAAGGATAAAATTGGAC
>NJDC01012194.1:29759-46620 GCA_002245475.1 Calephelis virginiensis | reverse complement strand
GTGAAAGACTATTGTAGAGTTTTATCACGACAGAAGAGGCAGAGGCCTGAACAAGAAAGAAATTTGAAGACGAAACTAGAAAAAGACATGAAATGTTAAGATATGGGTTTTTTACATAATATAAGACTAGTATAAAATATAGAGGTAAAAAAAAGAATATTAAAAATACTTTTTGCACTGTCGTAGAAGTTTTGGCGCCAACATGAAAGAAGATGATTTTGGTGTTCAGAATTTTAGTTTTATAATTTGTGTGAAAATAATCGTAATTCAAGGATGTGACGTACGATAAAACAAATTAACGGAGAAACATAATATGTAAACTTCAAGAAATTAAAACTAAAAACGTATTGAAGGATTCAAATAAGCTTTGTCTTAGTGTAGGAAATGACTTTTAAAAAGTGGAAGACAATATGTTAAGAAACTGAAGAAATTAATTTAAAATTTTAATATGAAAAAGAATTTATTATTATGGAAGACGTGGCAGTATGGCCTAAAGGTCTTAGCCGGCCCCAGAAAGGGGCAAATTAACTTAAAAAAAAACAACCATATTTACAATCGGAAATCTGAATGTTGAATGGCGGCCGCGTATCATTAATGTGCAATTATAATGTGCTAATAGTTAAAATTTAAGATAATGTGAAAACTTTTTAAGTGGAAATATTAAATGGTATCAATATAGACTCAATATAATGTATTGTGCAAGTGATAAAACTATCCCTCGAGTGTCATCTTCACAATCATCGAAGAATGTCAAAGATGGTAAGTTTATGGTTGTCAAGTACAGCTATTTCTAAATAAATAAAGTTGAAAAACTGTTGATAAGTCCACAAAAACACAGTAAAAGTTAAAATAAATAGTACCTTGAGGGTCTCAAAGTCAAAGGGCTTACTAAAAAAATAATAGAATGCGTAACCAAGATTGCTACGATTTCGTTATAGTTGTGGACTAAGTAATAGTTTAAAAATATTGGTAAATTGACTATAATTCTCGACATAAAACTGTCTAGTATTAAGAAACCGCTTTTATAATTGCTTTTCATGTCGTAAATAAAATACCTAAATTTATTTGTAACCAAATAATCTTTATAATGTTTTGCATTCGCGTTATACTAATTATATCTGTAAACGTCTTAAACTTGTGTACATATTGTGAACTACAAATATTTTACACTTATTACTTAACACTGGCATGAGTGGTTAAACAAACATTCTTTCTGACTTTAATGCTAACTCAATAAGACTAATGACCATTAGATTTGTTCAGGTTTTTGGAGTTAAAAAACAAGTATTACTATATTTTTAATAATTTTTATTATTTAGAGCCTTTTCTCGACGTTTGATTGTTATCCATGGTCTGAATGTTGTAACTTGATGTTTTGAAAAGCTCAAAATCGATCCATGTCAAAAAGATTTTTGGAATCAAATGGTTACCTACCAACTATATTTTGTAACTACTACTAAAATTCCTGGAGGTTGTCTGGAAGATATTGCTCCAACGAGATAAGACCGCCTTTATATCATACAAAAAATTAAGTCATAATATGTTTTTTGTGATAGTCTCTAATATTGTCTTGTCACTTTCGGTGCAAAATCAAATGTATTCCTTTAAATCATACATAATATTTAGCATATAAGGGTCAGATTTGGGTTGCTGACTGTGCTTATTTTTTTATATTTAATGAGCTACGAAAGTAATTATTAAAATTCAATCATTGCTATTTAGGAAATTTTGAATTCCTATTTCGTTAATTTTAACAGTATTGGAATGTTGGGTCAGAGTAGTAGTAGTAGAAAATATTTTTATTCACATTTACTTTACAAAAAGCACTTGTGATGAGTCTATATTATACTAAAAACTATCATCTTATTAGAATGCGTTCAAGTAGTGAAATATGTTTTATGAAAGAGTTCATTGTAGATGTATATGATAGGTTTTTCTTATTCTAGTACTTCAATTTCTTCCCAGGGGTTAGCTAAAATGACGATGTAGGTAAAAACTTAAGTAACTGGTTGTGGTAAATACTACACAGTATAAATAAGCTGCTTGTTAAATATTATTGAATCTTCATAAATTAATAAATAAATCTTGAATCTTCTTCAGATACAATGTGCCTGTTTAATTTTTGAATTCATGTGTAATTGAAAAAATCTCCCACTGTTCACAATGTACATACAAATTTTCCCACAACAATTGTTTTAACTATATTTTTGCAGAGAAAATATCTAATTAGTAGATAAAATGTATTGTAAATCCTACCATGAAACATGTTTCTTGTATAAGTTCATTAAAAAACAATATTATCTGAATTTATCAGAAATGCATCAATGTCCTTATATTCACATTGAAAAGATTTTTACTAATTGACTGTAGATATTGGGGAAAAACATTATTGTTTTTATATTATAGGAGGGCAAACAAACAGACGGATTTCCTGATGCTAAGAAATTCACGCCGCCTAGAGACACCAAAGGTGGTAATGGTGCGTTGCCAACCTGAGGTCGGGATGTTAGGCCTCGAGCAAAAGTAAGTTTACCTGCTAACTTACCCTCCGAACCGGAACACGTCATGACGTTATGGCGGCAGGAATAGGTAATGCAGTGGTACCAATCCGGGTGAGTCGCTGCGAAACTCTACCACCTAGTCAGATGTCACGGTGTTAATGACGGTAAGCCTATGCTCGCCTTTTACGAGCTGCCTGGCAAGGAAGGCAGATGGTCTATTCTACAAAGGAGCCCGGACCAACACGGGGGTATTCATTGCATTTTCACTAATTATTGGACTATTTTAGCTGTTGCTGTAGACTGTAGTTTCCTACATTCTGTTGATTACTCAACAGAACGCAGGAAACTACAGTCTACCCAGTAGGACAGTAGTCAGTTGGTTATCCAGGACTATTATCTGGTTCTTGGACTATCTTAGACTATGTTGTGACCATTGTAAACATTGAGGTATGAATAAAAACATATGTACTTACAAAGATCTTCATAGGCATTTGTTTTTATGCTATTAATTTTATTCTGCAATTTTTATGTAATATGAAAAGACCGCATATAGACACCATAGCTCTTAAAAATGTATTGCGACCATACCCTCTGGAATGGAAAATGACACTGTCATTTTACTATGACAAGTTGCTGCACAGCACTTGACCAGCTGTGGTTTTGTTGCTATGACCTATGCTTGTATTAAAGAAAAACAAATATGTTCACAAGTGGTAGAATAACCTACGCCATGTTTTTATTCAACAATACAACTTTTCAACTCTAATCTTAAATCACCTTTAAACTTAAGTATTTCTTGTATATATTTATTTTTGATATGTACATTTTCTCAATCTCCAAGCAGCTTTTAACAAATTTCATGAAATCAAAGCATTTGAGGAATCATAAAGCAATATAGCTAGGTCTCATTTTTAGAAAACATTGTTATATAAAAAACTAGCGGCCCGCTACGGCTTCGCACGGGTTTAAAGTATACACATAAACCTTCCTCTTCAATCACATTATCTATTAAAAAAATTCATTAAAATCCGTTGCATAGTTTTGAGAAG
Organism: Calephelis virginiensis; assembly: GCA_002245475.1. Lineage (NCBI taxonomy): Eukaryota > Metazoa > Arthropoda > Insecta > Lepidoptera > Riodinidae > Calephelis > Calephelis virginiensis. The sequence goes on along the minus strand of NJDC01012194.1, from coordinate 43,070 downwards.
ATTTAAGCATACAAAGGGACATAGAGACAGGGACTTTGTTTTATTCTAAGTATGTAATGATGACAAGTAAAGCTAAGTCATCCAGGTACTGATTTTATTTTGTGAATAGATGTAGATGAAACAGCATTCAGTAAGCAGTGTTAACTGGATAAGTGTAAAGTAGGTTTGAAGGTTTCAATGTATGCTATTTTAGCTTATATAAGCTTGTTACAATAAGAATACTTTTGTGTCTTCCAACACTATTCTAGTCTTTCGTGAGTTTTGTCAGACAACAAACTGAAACATGTACCTACCTAGAGATGTACATAGGCTACTTTTTATTCTGATAACTCACACAGAAGAGTGAACATTTTAAGTAGAGGAAAGATTTTCTGACAAAATTATATAAGATTTAATGTTAAAATTATTATACAAAGCAATTTTTGACTATAGGTAGAAGCTGAAGTATTCAAGCAATTTTACGTCTTTTTCATAAAAACTTTGGTTCCTGTTTAGATGAATTTTTTTTTATATGTAATAAATAATAACTTTCATAGAAGCCCTGAATTAATATGAAATTTTTTACCATTTCTATTATTGATTTGTATGTGTTAATAGATTTTGTGCATCAACAACAACATGACAACAAACCTTCATGTCAAGTCTTGCGGGGTAGGTAGACAGTACCAATAGTCTGTGCTTCAATTGAATCTTTAAACACTGTTCCTTTTAGTGAAACACCCAAAAACTAATTGAAACCCACTGATCTATGTGAATGGTCTTCTCTCTTCTTAATGCGGATTGGATTTAGACTACTACAAAACTAAATAGATAATGGTTGATTCACACCAGTTTTGAATTTGTTAGTAAATTTTGGAAAAAAATATTGATTAACATGTCCGATTTTTAAATTTAATGTTAATAATTATCGTCAAAAAGTTGACAAACGCCGAAGATTTTAATTTAACCAAGCAAAGGCTTATATTGGCTTGGCTGTTGTTCATATACAAATGTTAGCACAAAGAATGAGAGCTGCCTTTGACTTTATAGAAGGGTTTTAGCTACCAAAGTAAATTCACACTAATATCCCACACACACACACACACACACACATACACACACACACACGCACACACGCACCCACGCACACACGCACACACACACACACACACACACAGTAATATTGCAATATAATCCAATCCAATATAATTCCAATATATCTTTAGTTAATGATTGATACATTAACATTTTATAATTAAATAAAATGATATCATGGCTAATTTTTAATAATCCTAATAATTAAGCGCCAGCTCGCAGACTAGAATTATGTCCGTCTATATCTCGCTCTCAAAAGTAGGTATGCGAATACACGAAAGTGCAATTCAGATTTATTTTACAAAAATGCGTAATTTTTTTATTTTTTAAATTGTGTTGCTGTGTTTCACGATACTTATTAGGTACCTACTGAATAAATATTTATATAGTTTCCTACAATTTTTGTTTGTTTTTAATTTTGTGTGCCCTTGATTTTGCATATTAAAGAGTTCTTTCAATATTTTTAATATAAAACAAGAAGTATCTAAAAAAGCTAAGAATGTAGACTACCCTGGAATTATACGATTTAACTACGTTTTCGTGAAGAACTTTGTTTAACTACTAATTTCTCGAAGTTGTAAACCGGTTTTTCGAAAAAAACGTATTTTCCTAACGTAAGGTTAAGTAAGATTTGCCCCCAAGCGAATGCAGGGGCTTTTAAGCGTCAAACACATTATACGCCTTTTAACACTATTTGCTGATAGACATACCCCAATCATCATTTATTATACTTTTTAATCGTTAAGTTAAATCGTATATTAATTATTTGAGTAAGTAATTTACTTACATCGTTGAATATGAGACTCGTGTATATTTATATAGTGTGAAATATCCGGTCTCTTGAGTTGTGTAATAATCTTGGAACGTTTAGTAGGTACATAAGTCAAACTTAACGTATATATTTTATTACCCTGTGTTGGCCTCGACTTTTGGGCTTCTATGGAGAATGAAAGCTAATTGTAACAGTCAGTTCGCAAAAGAACATAGGTTCCCGATCTTCCATACCGTACCCGAAACGTCCGTATCCTCTTAACAGAGAAGTAGAGGAATATCCATGGCAACCACACGGGGGAGGTTAACAGAAAGTTATAGGTAGTAAACCTATCACCAATAGGACACTCCATTACAGAACCAATCTCGGGTAAACCTTTATTGAAGAATTCTTAAATGCATTTTGAGTTGCTCGACCCGGGAAACAAGGGACCCGGGACGGAGAAGTAGACGCCAACAATGAACCATTAGACCATAGAGGTGATAATAAGTACTTGTACTAGTTTTTTTCAAATATCTCGTCTAAAATTCTTTATCCTACTAATAATATAAATGCGAAAGTTTGTATGTTTATTACTCCTTTACGCAAAAACTGCGTAAAGTAACATTTGGCACACACATAAAGGTTAACTTGGATTAACACATAGGATAGTTTTTATCCCGAAAAAATGTACCCATGGGCCTATTAACCACGCGGCAATCGCCGTGGGCAATAGCTAGTATTTAGTAAAACCCCTCGCGCTTTACTTTATTTATGAAAGGTCCTTAAGAGCCATTGTATGAAGGGGTTTGTATCAACAATAATTTTCCTGTTACATATTATGAGAACAAAACATTACCATTGTAATAAATTCACCAAAGGAATATCGTTGAAGTTCACCACAATGGTATTTCGTGCTAAAGCACGGAATTGTATTAAATGCATTGTCAGGTCAAGGGCAGTATGACTTACCACTAGTTTGCGGTTTGTTTTAGTCATAAGGCGTTCTCCAACATCTGCATGTTTGTAAAATTTTGTCGCTATAATTTAAAAAAAAATCACTTTAGGATTAGAACCTGCACACTTTCGTCTCTGGCTGAGGAATGCTTTAAGACTACAACAAATAGGAAAGTCACATTGTGAGTCGCTGTTTATGAGCTAGTCGTGGGTGCTCTCGTTATGCCTCTGCCTACATCATCGTGGACACGGACATGAAGATACTTTAATTTAAATATTTTATTTTTGTCTGTTGTACAGATATTTTTATGTACGAGGGTGGATCCAAAAGTTCGTGGCCTAACCTACATGGAGCTATGACATCTTTTTAAAATCTACCGTCATTTGTTAGTATGTGTCATATTGATTTATTGTGCGCAGTTTCATTCAGATACTGCACAAAACAGAACAATATTACTCACAGAGAAGAATTGTAACTACATATACAATAAATGCAACCATAGCCTTATACAGCTACGAGACAGTGGCGCCCCGTAGGTATAGCAAACGAAAACTACTAGGAACGGGATTCTTTTTATATTTAATATTTAAATACTTTTTAATTTCTTGATAAAAAAAAACAAATTGCCACTAAAATTTAGAAAAACGATATCGTTTATTCAACTTACAAAAAACACTTATATACGCGAAGGGTACAATAACATTGCAATAAGTAGAAATTTTAGGGGCAATTATCAAATAAGGCAATTATGTCATGCAAAGAAAATAACAAGTAAAACAGAAAATGTTTTTTAACAATTTAATTTAAAAAAATTAGAAAAACCCAATTTTCTTTTTGTTGCCCGACCCGGGATTCGAATCCGGGGCCTCATGCAGTCAAGTCCAACAACTGAACCGCTAGACCACAGAGGCTATTACTAGAAACACCAAATATAGTAATGGTGCACTGCTAACTTAAAGCGGGGGTTTTGAGCCTCGAGCAAAAGCAAGTTTAGATAGCTACCTCATCCTCCGAACTGGAATACGTCCACGGCTAGCGCTGGTGTCGTGGCGGCAGGAATAGGCAAGGCGATGATATCAATCCGGGCGAGTAGCTGCGAAACTCTACCACATAGTCAGGTGTCACGGTGTTAGTGACGGTAAGCCGTTATTTGCCTTTTACGAGCTGCCTGGCAAGAAGGCATGTGGTCTATTCTGTAAAGTGTCCAGACCAAAACGGAGTCTAAACTTTCAGATACTTTATGTACATTTGTTCTGAGCAGATAAGTATTCATAAAATATCTAAAAGTTAAGTATTTTTACGCCTTAATCCCCAAAAGTACAGCCAGGACACTCACTGCTAGCCGAAGAAACTACGTTCCACAATGTGATAGGTGGCAAGCGTAGAGCCAACCGGGCAAATAGTTAATTGCGGGAAATACTGTTTTAAATAGAAAATTTTAAGAAACACATTTTTTTTTCTGTATCGTTCGCTTTTGTTACCACACCCGGGGATTGAAGTCCAGTCCAACGCTGAATCGCTAGAACACAGTGGCAATAACAGATATGCATGTATTGCTTATGTGGATGGTTGTAGGTATCCGTAGAGACCTACGGCCAATGTTAAGAATGTATCTCAATCTAATGGATTTCAAGCAATCTAGATAGCTGCGTAGCCGCCGGCCTATCCTATACCTCATTCCCATATTTATCCTGTGCACATATATATTATTGGCAAGCGATAACATAAAAATGGATCAAAATATCAATCTTGGACAGCGAGTTTTGGATTAGGATTGATTATTAATATTGGCCGCTAGCCGCCGATTTTCTATGAAAATAGTAATAAATGAGCTGTTAGTTAAGCCAGTTGGTTGGAATCGTGATATTACGCACTCCTCCCACCGTACAAAGACTAGGCGTGAAGATATGTGTGTATTAAATATGTGCGATTCCGAAAACATTTCATACCCCGCACTATACCTTTGTGGAATCAGTCACCGAGGGCGGTATTCTCAAACGAATAATCGGAACTTAGGGAACTTCAAGAAAAGATCGTATTCATTCAGGTCGGTAACGCATCTGTGATACTCCCAGTGTTGCGGATGTCCGTGGGCGGCGGTGATCTCCTTCCATTAGGTGACCACTTGCTCGTTTGCCTCCCCTTTTATAAAAAATAAATTAAAAACATGTGTAGAAGTCAAAACAATGCTAGCGTGTCCGAAGTTCCCTGAAGAAATATTGAAAGTAACGATAACTGCATTGATATTTCGAACTGAAGCAAGAAATCGTTTACATCATTAGGTCAAGGGCGTTATACGTCTGCGGCTGGCATGCGGTATGTTTAGATTTATATTATTAACCGACTCTGCAAAAGGAGGAAGTTCTCAAAATGTCTATATGTAATTCTTTGTCTCTTTGATACGCGACTAATCGGCAAATAAGAAATGGATTTTGATTTGAATCTCTTTAACCGACTGCAAAAACGAAGGGCTATCAATTCGACTGTGTGTTTGTTTGTACGTTTGTTACGCGATCACTAGGCCAATAGTGAAACGATTTTGATGTTTCTTTTTTCAAACGGTAGGTCATGATTCCGTGAGATAAATTTTAGCATGATCCGACTAGTGGTTTTTTAGTTAGGTATACTGAAATAAAAATATGTTGAATGTATAATCGTCAATCATGATGTATATTTAAAAAAACCGCAAGTGGGATTTTAATAATCTCCGAATCATTAGCTACCTTTGAAAAAGGAGTTATCAAATCGTGACGGGGCGATTTTTTTTGTATGATATTGGGAGGCAAACAAGCAGACTTGTTTCTTGATGGTAAGAATTTCGCGCCGCCTAGAGACACCAAAAGGTGGTAATGGTGCGTTGCCAACCTGAGGTCGGGAAGTTAGACCTCGAGCAGATGTAAGTTTACCGGCTACCTTACCTTCCAAACCGGAACACGTCGTGACGTTATGGCGGCAGGAATAGGTAAGGCGGTGGTACCAATCCGTGTGAGTCGCTGCGAAACTCTACCACCTAGTCAGATGTCACGGTGTTAGTGACGGTAAGCCTATGCTCGCCTTTTACGAGCTGTCTGGCAGGAAGGCAGATGGTCTGTTCTGCAAAGGAGACCGGACCAACACGGGGAAAAAATAATTAGCGATAAAATAATAATTGGAGTCGGTATTTCTGCAATTTTCCTTGGCTTAAATAATATCGAAAAGTTGTTTTGTCAAGATCTGAATATTGGTTTTCGAGAAATATCAAATGATTCGTACTTGATAGTAGAGTGCGGTGACGACTCGCCTGGGAATTTATTAAAGGTACCACTGCCTGATCTATTTTTCCAGCCCTTATAATCAGTGCTCATCACTGTCGTGAGTAGGTTGGTTGATAATGTAGCCTGCAGACTAACGCATATAGCATAAAATCCCAGTCTTAAGGATTGCAATGCTCTAGTAACATCCAGGTCAGTTTAGCGCCACTTTCATCTAAAAAAGTAAAAAAATAAGTTTGCTATGTTTTTTATTCGACTAAATCATATGACACTGGTTGCCTTATATTTGAATGCCTTTAGACTTACTTTCAAATTATACGGGTTATACCTTTTCAGCATATTATGTCAAGTGACATGTGTCATTTTAAGCTAAACTTCATACAAAATTCGGGTTTGCTATGTATCTATGGAAGTCCCGCCTCTTATTACGTAGTATTTATAAACTCTTTGATCTAGGTGTTGATAGTCGACGGAAATATTATACGCTGAGAAGGTGCTTCTGCTTGTTTGCTTTACTATGCTGTTAAAAAAATAAGTTATGAAATTGGAGTTGGTTCGCAGTTTAAAACACTTCAATTATTTGTGTAAAGTTTAGCGATTTTTATCTTCCATAGGAACCGATACTTAGATAGATAAAACAAAAAATGTATATTCACGCTCATATTCCCGAAAAGGTAGGCAGAGGAAAAACCCAATTTTCTTTTTGTATCCCGACCCGGGATTCGAACCCGAGACCTCAGGCAGTCAAGTCAAACAAATGAACCGCTAGACCACAGAGGCGATTATAGATAGAATAGAATAGAATAGAAGAAAGATAGGCATAAGAATAATTCGTTGTCCATTCTAGAAGATATTTAACACTAGCTGTGCTGGCGACTTCGTTTGCATAGTAATTAAGAAGCGCTTTATCGCGTGAATCCCGAATCCATGGTAGTTCTGGAATGAAGATCAAACTACATGTGGCAATATGATTTCTACTATATGTTCTAGTGTAAGTCACTACCTGAATTGATTTAACGCAGTAAAAAAAAACTAACCGCCTTACCACAAAACAATTTAAACGCGTTTTTAATTAAACACTCTAAAATTAACATTCAACCAATAACTTGCAATACGTGATTGAAGTGGCATTATGTTATTGGCTGAGACTTGAATTTTAGACAGTGTCTAGTAAAAAAATGTGTTCAACGAGTGTTTAATTTGTTTTAAGACGGTGTTTGAATTTTTGTTGTATTTTTTCCGTGCATAGCTAAAGCTAAAGCTAGCCAAAATTTAAGGATCGGAGATAGCCGGTGCTACGGATAAATAAAACCGTATCTGTGTAATTGAAAACGTGGGAAGCTATTACTGTATCATACAATTCGAATCATTGACGGACATTTTCTAAAAACTTTGTTTAAAGGTTTTGTGTTTAAAACTTTTCATAATTTGTAACAGTGAGATCCGAGAAAGAGTGGGATTGAAAGAAAGTGTTGGTGTTAAAATGCCAAAAGGCATGCTCCGCTGGTTCGGTCATGTGGAAAGAATGACAGATAAAATATTGACAAAGCAGATATACAATGTGAATATGGATGGATGTAGGTACCCGGGGAGACCAAGATTGACATTCCACGATCAGATCACACGGATATTATCCGAGGTCCGAAACCGGCGTGTTTGCATGAAAAGGGTAATTAATGTGGAGGAAGCCAGACAGGTTTGTCAGGATTGTGAGGTCTGGCACTCGATACTCTCTGCCTACCCCGTAAGTGACTTGGCGTAAAAATATGTATGCATGTACTTTTCATAATTTTCAGATGAGATTTTATTTACGAGTTTACTAGTTGCACCTTCGCAACTATCTGTGGTTGTTATGTATTTTAACAAACTTTGAAAGCAGGAGGAGGTTAAATGTTCGACTTCTATATATTTTTATGTAGGCTAATCGATTTCTTCGTGATATCTGAAGTGGCTTTATTTATTTTTATTTGAAAGAGCGTAACTTCTTTATTCTCCGTAATAGTCCGTGCGCTTTTGTTTCCCGTGATGGTCCGGGCTCCTTTGTATAATAGACCAGATGGCTTCCTGTACCAGGCAGCTCCTAAAAGGCGAGCATATAAGCATACCGTCACTAACCGCGTGGTTGAGTTTCGCAGCGACTCGCCCGGATGGGTACCACCGTCTTACCTATTTCTGCCGCCATAACGTCAGCGCTTGCCGTTGACGAGTTCTGGTTTTGAGGGAAAGGTAGCCGGCAAATTTACTTTTGCGCGAGGCCTATCTTGGCTTCAGATTGGCAACGCACCGTGACCACTTTTGGTGTCTCTAGGTGGCGTGAATGTTTAACCATCAGGAAATCCGTGTGCTTGTTTGCCTTCCTATATTATAAAAAAAACTTCTGACGTTTTTAAGTTTCCGGCCCCTTTTGCCTTTTGCCCAAGTCTGGATCCTATGATGGAAAAGACTTATCGTTTTATTTACTAAGACAACATAATTCTTGCAATTGACACGTTTTTTTTGTAGTTTTACTGCGCTCAAACTATTATTTAATTCTTAGTATTTCACTACAATCTACGAAACTACGTTCTGAGCTAAAACTGAAAATGTAGTCGCACGAAAAGAACTGAACTAGGTCAAGTTTTGTAGGGCCTTGAAAAATATACCTGCGAAAACTAAAATTGAATAATAAATCTAGAATAGCTTTGTACTAGTTTTTCCTAAATTCGGTAATGTTAGTGAAATAAAGTGCAAAAAGTCTAGGTGTTGCGATTTTGCAACAAAGAGCAAGTCCTTGATTAAGATTTAGAAGTTTCGGCGTTATTTTGCTTATATGTTTACGCTATATCCTAGTATTTGGGTACGAGTGTAAGAATTTTTAAGTACCTACTTAAAAATTCTTCATGTTGGTCAGGTCATCTGTGCGGAGTAGAATTGCCTTCCTGCCAGGCAGGAAGTAAGAGGCGAGTAAATAGAGATAGGTCATTATCACCAAGACCACTAGTGGTAGTGTCTTATGCAGCAGCTTACCCGGGTAGGGATCCACCGCTCTACCTATTCCTGCCGCTAGCTATGCCGATCCTATAGCAGATGGACTTGCACAATAGGCCTAATACCCCGGCCACAGGATAGTCACGCTCATAAAACCTGTGTTATAGTGGATCAGTGGTGGTATGTAGGCCACGGTTGTCTCTAAACTTCAGAAAAAACTAGTTCTTTGTTCGCTGTCTAATGCAATAAAGTATAAAAAAACGACGGGTTGCACTCCGGGAGTGTCGGCAGAAGTGAAAACTTGAATATTAACGTTGTGTATTTTTGATATTTTGGAATGGTTAGGGTATAATTTTGAACGAATTGCTTTATCAGTATAAAAGTACTATCATTTATGTGGTAGAATACAATATTAATTTATTGTGCTATCGTACACAAACATGACGACACGAACATCGGCGCAAGCGCCCTGCGCCGTCTTACGAATTTTCGAACAGGTCACGTGTCCTGACGCGAGTTTAGAAATTTATACCCATTCCTAAAAATGGTACGTAACGCCGCTAAAGAAGTTTTCACTTCAACAATTAAAGCAAAAATAAAAATTAATTGTTTACAAATTGGACACTTTGTATCCTTGTTGCTTGGTGAAATCCGTTTGTATTTTTTATATATAAGTACACATCAACTGTTACATATTTTTAATTCTGTTAAATTAGCTAACCTATTTCTTTTTAATGGGCTTTAAATATGTACTATAACACTGCGTGTTGTAAAAGCGAAAATTTTTAGGTTAAAGTCTATGTCATTATCAACAAGACCACTAGTGATAAAGTGCTGTGCAGCAATTAGCCCGGGAAGGAATTCACCGTTTTACCTATTCCTGCTAATATAATTGCTGTCACGTTCTGGTCTGGAGGGTAGAGTAACCAGTAGCTTTGCATAATAGACCTTCCATCCCGGCGGCAGGACAGGCACCTATAACATCTATGGTGTCTATAGGCCACGTTTGTATCTTAACAGCAGGAGAACCGAGCGATTATAAGCTGATTTAAAAAAAAATTAAATATAGATCTTTAGTTGAATCAATCTAGAAATCAGATATAAATTGGTACAGTTTATTATTAATTTACTTAAAAAGATTATAAATGAAAATTTGATCCTGCTTCAGGATCGTCCTAGTAACCTAAGTAAATTTATTTTTCTGGAATTTATCTAACAAGCTCTAGATCTTGTTACTGTTAGCGTGTACAGACGTATGATGTACAAATGACCGAAGTGTAACAATTGCACTGATTATGCGGCTATTAGGAGACGGGCTTGCATATGTTAACGAATGTATTGATGCGTCAAAGAGAAAGGTGTGTATGAAAGGTCGGGGAGCTATGGGGTGTATGACATAGTTCCAGGCGCCGGCGCGACGGCTGTGAGTCTGCTGCCCAGCCAGACGACACGCGGTCGCCTTGACGGCAACTCCTGCCCGTTTGAGCTCTACAAACCCGTAAAGTTCTGTTGCGGTTATTGGATTTCAACGGGACAAAGCCTTTGCGTTGGTGCGTTCGACGTAATCGCTGATTTATTGAGTCGATTGTGTTGTCTCATTTGGGTTTTCGCCGAAAATTTAATATCAGTGAGAGTGGCGAATTTTTCTCAAGGACTGTGTTTATGTTCAAAGTTGAAAGACTTAAAACTGAAGATAAAAGCCTAAAGTTTAAGTTACATTGTAAGACTTAATTTAAAAGCTGCAAAAAAGCTTAGAGCTGGCTTGGAGTCAACATAAAGTTGAAGCCACAAATAGCTTTACATAAAAATAGGATAAAAGCCCAAATAAGTTAGCGAAGGCCGTGGTATATATAAAGTACAAAAAAGCCGCCAAACTGTATTCCTTTGACAGCTTCAAGGTTTACGAGTACGATGATGATAGAATGTACAATTACGAAGACGAGGATACCTTTGGGAGTCATAAAAAGAGTAAGTGGAATATTTATTAAAGCCATTTTATATAAATATCTTTCCTTTAACAAGTAGATTGTTTTATTGCTGGTTAGGGGTACTTGCCGTCTATAGACATTTTTGATTAAATATTAAGCCTAATGAATGGAAGTGATAAGAGTACCGTCTAGACGTCATAGTGGAATACAAATAATCCTATTCGTAAATGCGAAAGTTTGTCTGTTTGTTTGTTACTCCTTCGTGCAAAAACTGCTATACCGATTTTCATGAAATTTAGTACACACATAGAGGGTAACTTGGATTAACACATAGGATAATTTTTATCCCGAAAAAATGTTCCTGTGGGACCATTAATCACGCGGGCAACGCTGTGAGCATCAGCTAGTGGTCATATAAAGATTTGAATCTATAAGGATCAGTAGGGTTACAATTAAAACACTATTACATGCAAATTGGAAATTGGACTCAGATATGTCATTTTAGGTACCTACTTTTGAACACAATTCTAACAACTTTTAACATTTAGTTTGAAAAGAATTCAACGAATCCGATAAAATTATTAATTGTTTACTAGCTATTTCGGCGAACTTCGTTCCAATCGTTCTGTTTATATGGAAAAACTTAAAATGTTGTTTGTCCAAGTTTCCTCGCAGTTTTTCCTTTTTTCTTACCTTCTAAATCCTCCCTGGACTTTCACAAATAATTCAAAACCTTAACTTTAATGTTAAGTAATGTTTTTTTTTCTTTGCACCCCATTCTTTCAAATAAAGTTAGGTTGACTGGTAGAGAATGCCATGTAGCATTAAGGTCACCTTTGTACTCTTGCATGAATTTTAAATAAATAAATAATAATAATAAATGAAACTATATATTCAAAAAGTAGCCAGCTCGGTTCAGCTGGCCTGTAGTTTTAGTGAGACTAAAAACAGCAAATGAAATTTATTGCCGCCTATGGTATCTAGCGGTCCAGGTGTTGGACTTGACTGCACGAGGTCCCGGGTTCGAATCCCGGGTCGGGTAACAAAAAGAAAATTTGTTTTTTCCAATTTTTTATAAAAAAAACGTTCTGGATTGGATATGTGCCCGGTTGGCGATAGGCTTGCCACCTATCTCATGGTGGGACTTAGTGTCTTCGGCTAGTCGTGGGTGCCCTGGTTGTGCCTCTGCCTACCACTTCGGGGATATGGGCGTGAAGATAAATTTTTGTTTTAAATTTATATAAAAGTTCAGTAATTATATGTTAGTTATTCGCTAGTATTGTGTTCAAGCGGTCCGGCGTCGGACTTGACTTCTTGAGGTCCCGGGTTCGATCTCCGGGTCGGGCAACTTTCTAATACGAACAACGTTGCCCGATATGTAATATGTGCCCGGTTGGCGTTAGGCTTACTACCTATCACATTGTGGGACTTAGTGTCTCTGCCTAGTCGTGGGTGCCCTGATTGTGCCTCTGCCTACCACATCGGGGATATAGGCGTGAAGATACTACTTATTATGTTCAAGAATACCTGAAATGATATATCAAGAGCAACCCTACGGATTACCCTGCGAAATCTGGTTGTGATGGTCTTTTCATACATTATTTACGTATATAGGCGTAGGTACATGGTATCCTTAGGATGTAATAGAATAGGAGTTACTGCACTGTGATAGAACTAATCTTGTATTTTATTGATATAGGATTAGGAGAGACTTATGTGCAGTGGATTGTATTAATCGTCTGTGATTAAATAATGATGAAATTGATATAATTACGATAACTGATATGGTAATGAACATTCCAATTGACAAGATTGATAACAATGATATAAAATTATAATTCTATTAAATTATTGACATATGCAACGAAACAATATTATGTCGGTTTAGGAGGCAAACAAGCCTTTACCGATCGAAAAGAACACACGTCACCAATAAACACCAAAGAGGCTAATGAAGCGTTGCCAACTTAAGGCTGAGTTGTTACGTTTCTGGCGTGATTAGACAGGCAATATACTTGTATGGAACTTGGGACCAATTCTCAAGAAATTATCGAATAGACAAAAATGGATAGCTTATGTAATGTGTTAATAAAACACACTGTTTTACATAGTGGACACAGACCTAATTGTCTGCTTATCTACTACAGTAAATAAGCTTTCTAGTTATAGAGTAGTTATAGGTTCTAAATATTATTTATTAATTGCAATACTTTCTTTAGGTTTTGGCCTTCACGTTAGTATTTTGCCATTAGACAAGTAGAAATTTGCATCAAATTTACCAAAATCTGAATTCAATCATATAGTCATAAGTCGTCAATAAGTCATGTCAGGGTCTAGGGTAAAGCGGTGGCCTCATTACTCAAGCTCATGTAGTGAGATTTA
>NJDC01012194.1:0-19548 GCA_002245475.1 Calephelis virginiensis | reverse complement strand
TCAAAAAATACAGTCGAATTGAGTCGGTTAAAAATATAACTCGTACATCTTGGTAACCAAAATCTTAAGGTAAGAAAATGTTTTCTCATATTGCATCGGAGATTGCTTCGTAGACAATCGTATTAGTTTGGAAAGAGGGGAGATTGATGAGGACCGATAAACAATAATCGGAAATGAGTATTGACATTGTAAGTCTATAGGAACGTTACAAATTTGGGATAGTTCAACTGTTTACGCGACTTTGGATGGAGAGTTATGTTTTTCATGACAAATAAGGCTTTTCCACGCGTTGGTCCGGGCTCCTTTACAGAATATACTATCTGCCATTCTGTGCCAGGCAGGTCGTGAAAGGCTAGGACAGGCTTACCGTCACTAACACCGTGACATCCGACGACTGCTGGTCGAGTTTCGTAGCGACTCGCCCGTATTGGTACCACTGCCTGACCTATTCCAGCCGCCATGACGCCAGCGTTAACGTCCGTTGACGTGTTCCGGTTCGAAGGGTAAAGTAGTCGGTAAACTTACTTTTGCTCGAGGATTAACATCCCGGCCTAAGGTTGGCAATGCGCCATTACCACCTTTGGTGTCTCTAGGCGGCGTAAATTTCTTACCATCAGAAAATCCGTTTGTAATGATTGTGTCTTTTGGCCTCGATGCTATTTGCCTACCCCGTTAGGGACTTGGCATGAAGATAAGTAAGTATAAGAAATTGTCTACAGGTACTAAATATGTCAATGGTATTTAGTCAACTTAACGCTGGAATGTTAAGCTTGTTACGTGCCTAAGTTTACCGGCTATGACAGTAGCGAGAACTGACACTAAGACAATTGGAGAAGTTATGGGAATACCAATACTGACAAGTTGTAGTTTTCGTCTACCTAAAAGGGGTTCTAGACGGTTGTAAACACTGGTGTTAAACATTGGTTTGCACCGTACCGTAGATTTAATCCTAATTTAGTAATGATTAATGATTGGAAGATGGAAACAAAGTTTCTTCCAAGGTCACCTTTGTTGGAAGGCGTGCTTGCAACCGTCTGGAACGTCTTTAATTTGATTGACGGTACTAGTGGAATAATTTAGCATACCTACTAAATTACTAGTACTATAATATAGCAATCAAAATGGCTAGTTTATTTCGTTAATGGGTGATAGGGTCGTTGCACCCGTGCCCCGAAAACGTAATAACGCTTAATATCCACGCACTTTGTTAAATCAAGTAAACATTAACCGAAGATTATTGAACAGGGCGAATGCGCTGTGGAGAGATAAGAGGTAGAGTGAACGGGCGTCTACCGACTCGTTTGATTCGTTACTCCTCGTTTGTCCACTAGTAGGCCCCTGCATTTCAACGCGAAAGCACGGCGCGCGCGCATACTCCACAACTGGGTCGTTCATGTGATACACACGAGAAGTGTTCCAGTGTCCGCAACGGTCACCACGCATCACTTATGTTAAGTGCCGAATTATAGCGGTCCCACCTGTATGTGATTGTGCAGTGTTACAGTTTTGATATCCATGTTTAACTTGTGCGTTGAATAAGTTCTGTGAATGAGTCAGATCACCAACGTCGGGATTGTAAACTTTGTCAACGTGCTGCCCACGATCACTGAAGGTAATGTTCGTTCTTTGTTCCAAATGTTCGATCTTATCATTCGTTCCGTCTTGGCTATGATTAGTCTGTTGAAGAATCTTGAAAGTCTATCTCATGTGAATGGTATCGGCAATCATTTTTATTCTAAACATATTCGAAAATTAATTGTTTAATAGACGTGTTGTTTTTTTAATAATCATTCGACCATTACAACATTTTATTATAATATTTATGATAATATTATGGAAAACTAAATCGACTGCAACTACTACGACTAAAAGTATACGCATATATTTTGTATTTATCTCTTACTAGGCGTTTATCCGCGACTTCTTCAGCAGATTAGACTTTGATATAATTTTATTCCCTATAATATTCCCTAGGGGTTAATTTCAGAAAAAAATAGCCTATAATTGAACTCTGGTTATTTCCTATATTTCATCACAATCGGTTCAGCGGTTGAGCCGGGAAAGAGCAACAGACCGACAAACTTTCGCCTTTATATAATTAAGTATAAATTTTAATGAGAATATAAGTTTAGAAGTGAAATACAAAGTCTACAAGGTTACTGTGCTTCTAGTTCTATGATTAGTCAAATCTTAAGCGTGTTATGATATAGATAGTTTTTTTCTCAGTGTTTAATTACACATACCTTTAAGTGATATCAGATTATTATATTAGTTGTTTGTTTAAAGTTAACTATTATGTCAATTAATATCTCATTAATATGGATATCTTCAAGAGCTGCATAGATTTATGCGGAAGTATTCTGGTTGTTGAAGTGCGGAAGTTATTTCTCTATTATTTATCTTATACTCGCTGTGTTCTATAACCTCGCCAGAAGGCATGGATCCCTTGTAATCTAGTTTCTATTAAACGGATTTTGTTAAAACACTAACTTTTTTATTAGGGCGGTTGATTAACGGTGAAATATATTCAGTGATTTCGATGTTTGACAAGAACAAATATTGCTTTCTCTTTTTTATATCTGGAATTAGTGATGACTTAAAATACTTATGTCTAAATCATGTTATTGAAGAATAACTATATATTACTTATCCACGTAATATTATTGAAATATAATACAGATATTCCTAAATTATTTATTATCTTATTGGTTTGGAAGGCCGTCGTTACTGGTTAGAATGTGAGATGCCATACGTGACCTACAAG
The DNA here is from genome assembly GCA_002245475.1 of Calephelis virginiensis. Taxonomy (NCBI): domain Eukaryota; kingdom Metazoa; phylum Arthropoda; class Insecta; order Lepidoptera; family Riodinidae; genus Calephelis; species Calephelis virginiensis. The sequence goes on along the minus strand of NJDC01012194.1, from coordinate 16,784 downwards.
ATTTTTTATTTGTAATTTTACTTCGTTCCTAAACAAACTGTAATCTTCAAAAACATTTTGAAACCAATTAGGTTAAAACAACGCCCTAGCCGTAACAATAATAAAGTGATTCATAAGTCATAGCACGATGTTCGTCGAAACATATACAAGTGTAAAGTGTTACAAAGGAAATTTTTGTAAATGTCTTCTAAGATAATTTATTAACTCAATTTTAAATTAATCTATGGTTTATGTTGTGCAGCAGTTCGGTGTTAAACTTGATTCCATGAGGTTTAGGTTTCGATTCCCTGGTTGGATAACAAAAAGAAATGTGGTTTTTAAATTTTTCTAATAAAAAACAACGTTGTTCGCGGTTGGATATGTGCCCGGTTTTGATAGGCTTACCACCTATCACACTGTTGGACTTGCTGTCTTCGGTTAGTCACGGTTGCTCTAGTGGTGCCTCTACCAACCTTTTTCAATTACAAGCGTGAAGATACTATTTTATATGACAAACTTTTTACCTTGAAATGTAGATTATAAACATTAGCATGACAATATATATTTGTTTTTTTTTATTTTACTAATCAATATTTATTTCAATAAAAACATGTAGTTCATAGCCTCGTTGGACGAGTTTGTGCGCAATCGGTGATCTTTTATCGTTATCAATATATTTATTTGTGTGTCAAATGCATGCTAGTGTGGGTAATGTTTTATTTTTTTATTTATTGCGCTTTATAACCATTACTATTAAAAAATATTAGCGTTCTGCACTTCTTCTACACATAAACTATAAATGTGCCGAATTTCATAATCCTCCGTCTGCGCAATTTTCTCAAAAACGGGTCCTAAGTATTATAGCATATAATAATTTGCTTACTTTGGGGTTACATTCAATATTTTTTATAATAATGGAAGGCAAACAAGCAGCCGGATTTCCTGATGGTAAGAAATTTACGCCGCCAAGAGACAACAAAGGCGGTAATGGTGCATTGCCAACGTGAGGCCGGGATGTTAGGCCTGGAGCAAAAGTAAATTTACCGGCTACCTTGCCCTCCGAACCGGAACACGTCAACGGCAAGCTTTGAACGTTATGGCGGCAGGAATAGTTAAGGCGGTGGTACAAATCCAGGCGAGTTGCTGCAAAACTTTACCCCTAGTTGGATGTCACGGTGTGGTGACATTAAGCCTATGCTCGCCTTTTACAAGCTGTCTGGCAGGAAGGCAGATGGTCTATTCTGCGAAAGAGCCCGGACCTACTTGCCCAGTTCTAAAATATATTGGAAGACATCATTTTAAATTACTGTACTTACAACTAACGTCGTTATTTTGGCTTGTAAACACGGGAGAAGTAGAAAGTCTCTCTGTAGGGACTTGGATGTATACCGTTCTCATATTCAATGGTTGTTTGCAAGCTGATTGCTAAACTCAAACGGTATCGTGAGAGTTATTTATTATTTCGAGGTACCTTTCATTCTACTAGGTTACTTGGTTCATATAATTTCTTATTTCTTACCATTAGTAGGTGTGTCTCTGTGGTTCAGTTCAGTTGTTGTTGGACTGTAGTAGCTGTTCAGTTGTTGGACTGCATGAGGTCCCGGGTTCGAATCACGGGTAAAAAACAAAAATAAAATTCTAATAAAAAATGTTGCTCGGAATTGGATATGTGCCCTTGGCTTAATAGGCAAAAGGTTAATTTCTAGATTCTAGAGTAACCCTACAAATCATATCAAGAAAAACGGTCAGCGATAAGTTGTATAATGTCCTATGACTTAAACTGGAAGTACCATATTCGGCCAGCACATTACGTTTGTCCAGTCAAAAGGTTAATTTTTACAGGTTTAGAACGCTCTTAAATGGATAGGATGCCATTCAGCGTAAAGTCTAAGGAAGACGAAAGCGGGTTCTAATTGTATAGCCTTTGTTCTTTCTTCTAGCAGCAGCTCATGAATTTTCTTACTCCAGCTTTGATAGTGATTACTTTTACTTTTAAAGCAAAAGTAAAGTATCTTCACGCCCATATCCTCAAAGATGTAGGCAGAGGCGCAACCAGGCCCCCTACGACTAGCCGAAGACACTAAGTCCCACAATATGATAGGTGGCAAGCCTATCGCCAACCGGGCACATATACAATCCCGAGCAAAATTTTTTAATAGAAAATTGGAAAAACCAGATATTCTTTTTGTTGTCCGACCCGGGAATCGAACCCGGGACTCATAAATTCAAATCCAACACCTGGCCCGATAGACCACACAAGCTTTTTTATGCTACATTAATGGTGTTACTGGAAATATTAATCACTATTAATAACATGAATAATGTAAATTTTTAATAGCCTTGAAAGCACTTCGTTTTTTGTTTGAGTGAATGGCGATTTGAATTTTAACGATCTCCATGCAAATGCTATCAAAAGCTCTGCTGATTTAAATTTAGACGGTCCACGGTTAATTATGTTGGTATAAGACAATGGACAAGCACACGGCCTAACGGTAAGACAACCGTGGCCTAATGAAAACCATAGATGTTAAAGGTGCGTTTGTACCATGTGGCCAGGCTGTTTTGGATCGGAACATGACAGTGTCATGTCGGCGACAGGAATAGGTAACACAGTGAATGCCTTCCTGGACATCAAAAAGTTAACCAATGTTCTTATAACTAACACTGGCCTACACTCATTTTGGTGCCTAAGATTTTGTTCCTGATTTTGGGTATACTTGGTAAGCTGACATGAGAAATCTAGTCACTTTTTTCATGTCAGCTCTTTTTCATATAATCGAAAAGACATACATATTTTAGAGAAAGTATTAATTTGTTTGGAAAAAAATATACATTAGGAAATTTTTTTGACTGATTTTCTTGAGTGAGATTGTCCTGGGTAATTTATACAATGAATGAAAATGAAAAATAAATAAATTTATTTACAGCGAAAACATAGAAACAGTAAAAACATAAATAGATAATAACAGGATATCTTATTAATTATGTATAACGCTGAGAGTTTTTAACATCTTAATCTAACGACGGTCCTCACACTAGGCAAGCCTGTGTCGTGAGGAGCAACTTCAATTACATATTGCTATAACTATTTTTAGATTGGCATCAACTAATCTAAATTACAAACATTTTAAAAATAATTCAAAGATTGCAAATATAATATTTACTTACATTGACCAAACAATTACACTTAGGGCCACATGCACGCTCTATAGAAGTATTGTATGACTTAAACTGTCAAATATATGCTCTGGGCTAGATGCTAACTCAGATTTAAATAATTAACATACGAACGGGCAAGCGGCTCCCAATGAAATTAATGTTGACTCGACATCAAATCTTCAGTGCTACTGTATGTCAAGGTAGATAACCATTTTGAAACAATTCTTTTTGCTTCACACAACGACTTTTCTTTTATATCACAGTTTTTAAGAACGAAATTGTAGATACGGGCTCGTATAAATTCTCCAAAACGGTCGGCAAATACAGTCTTAACTTGAGGTGTTGGTAAACGATATACTCTTTGCTGTAGCATGGTGCAGTGGTCATGCGAATCTTTAATAGATTTATGAACCGCCAGGGTTGTCCGCAATACAAACAATTGTCGTACACTGAGTACTCCACTTTCCTTATAAACCTTTGTCGTGGGATACCTGTAGGGTTTGTTCATAAAGACTTTTAATACAGAACGTTGAGCTCTCTCCGTTAGAATTAAAGAAGTCTTAGGTGCCCCACCCCAACATGTAATGCAATATGTCAGCAAAGATTGACATAATGCATGGTATACATTTCTGAGTGTGTCTACACTTGCTACATCACGTAGACTTTTAAACACACTGATAACCTTCCGAATCCGACAAGAAAGTACAGTAATATGTTTTTTAAACGTTAGCTTTTCGTCGACCATAATACCAAGATATTTTACTACATCTGTTCTATTGAGACAGTCACAGTTGCAAAGTATTTGGTCACAGGAAAGTGTATGTACTTTTATACTTGTACTGAATCGGGGTGCCGAAATTGATGTATTGTGGAAACATACGTAAACGGTTTTTTTGGTGTTTATTGTCAAAAGATTATGCTGCAACCATTTGAATACATGAGTCATGCCTGATTCAGCATGGAATAGTGCTTCGTGCCATGTTGAACCATGAAACAATATTACTGTATCGTCGGCATAGCATATGATTTCGGCATTGTCAAGTGGGATATCGTGAATATCATTAATATACAGTATAAATAAAAGTAATTGTAATACGGAATGATTTCGAATAAAACCAGAAACAACTTAAAAGAAGAATCGTAGGTAGACTAGAGCTGCCTGCTGACATCTAGTAGCAACGTAATTCATACTTCCTGCTTAACCGAGTACAGATGCGAACAGAGCTGCACCAAACCAAAAATTTGTTTCTGTAAGCCAGGGTAATGAATTAGCTAACCTATGCTCGACTTTTACGAACTGGTAGACAGAAGAGCAGGTGGTAATTTTGCATACCTCGAACCGACACGACTAAAATTGTTTCACCATCATATTTTTAAAGAAAGAAATACTTGTACTGTTTTACTTATCACTTATAATTTATTACTTTGTAATTAGTAGCCTACCGGTTTCGCTTGTACAGCATCATCAGGCCTAAAACTTAAACTTAGGAGTAGTTTAGTGTAAAACAGTACAAGTGTTTCTTTCTTTAAAAATATGAATATTTGGAAGTTTTACCAAGCACCGACGATGGAAAATATCAAATATGTTTCACCATCAGCCTGTGGACGTCCACTGCTGGACATAGGCCTTCCCCAAAGAGCGCCACAATTCACGGTCATCAGCCGCTTGCATCCAGCGGCTCCCCGTGACTTTGACCAGATCGTCAGTCCACCGGGTGGGAGGTCGCCCGTTGCGTTGCCCGTATAGTCCCACAGGAACATTATTTCGCGATAAAAACTATTCTATGTGTTAATCAAAGCTATCACCATCTGTGTGTGTATTAAATTTCATGAAAATCGGTTCAGCAGTTTTTGCGTGAAGGAATAATAAACATACAGAAAAACTTTAAAATTTATAATATTTATAGATATTAGATTTACAACCCGCAAGTATATAAATAATAAACGGTTCGTATAACATAATACAATCTAAGATTTTAAACTTAAATCGTCGCGAATTAATAACATTTTTAATTATTTATACGGGATACTCACGATCTCTTTTTATTTTATTTGTCGATATTTCGGCCTAGTTGCATAGGCCGTGGTCACGACGGGACTGACAAATAAAATAAAAAGAGATCGTGAGTATCCCGTATAAATAATTAAAAATGTTAATAATACAATCTGTTATCCAATTGTTGATTAGATTTCAAATTGGATCTATGACATACTCAGATGGTTGAGCATAAGTCCTTTGACGGACAATCAAGACGAAATTATATCTGATAGGCTTTTCCTATATCAAACCTTATTTATCATCGAACCTTCTTTACTAGGTAAAAAAGAGATTAGTAGTTGTTGTAACTACTTTTTTCCTCTATTTTTGTTGCTACGAAGACTCCGACCTATAGGCACATTTAAACTTTTGTCGCTAAAAACAATGACTGGAACTTAAAGCTTTTGTAAGCTTTAAGATTTTACCAATACGTTAACAACCCAAATAGTTGTTGGTCAGGGCTCCTTTGCAGAATAGACCGTCTGCCTTCCTGCTAGGCAGCTCGTAAACAGCGAGCATAGGCTTACCGTCACTAACACCGTGACATCCGACTAGGTGGTAGAGTTTCGCAGCAACTCGCGCGGATTGGTACTACCGCCTCATCTATTTCTGCCGCCATAACGTCCAATGTTTGCCGTTGTCGTGTTCCGGTTCGGAGGATAGGGTAGCCGGTTAACTTACTTTTGCTTGAGGCCTAATATCCCGGCCCTGGGTTGGCAACGCACCATTACCACCTTTGGTGACTTTAGGCAGCGTGAATTTATTAAAACCAGGAAATCCGTCTGCTTGTTTGCCTTCCAATAGCATATAAAAAAGATGACAATAAAGTAACCGTACAAACGTAGCAAAATCACAGCCACGAGAATAAGTGCAACGTCCTATAGTAGAAGATCCGAACCTACATCGACTTACACCGTTACCGCCTCGTTGGTCGAGTGGCTAGTGTACACGCCTAACTACGCCGCCCAACTGCGAGGATCGGGTTCGATTCCCGACGGGGGCAGGGGCATTTGTGTTATGAACATTTAGATCAGCCTTTCCCAAAGTGGGCGATAACGCCCCCGTGTGGGCGCTGGAAGCCTAGAGGGGGGCGGTATAAATCTTGAAAAAAATGTTTTTTTTAAACTAGGCGCAACAAATATGTTATTGAGTTTTTGACAAGAAAAAAACGAGGGGGGGGGGCGCTACAAAACAACTGATTTTCAAAGTGGGCGTTACATGAAATAAGTTTGGGAACCTCTGATTTAGATGTTTGCATTTCCGGGTCTGGGTGTTTCTTAAATTTATTCTTGTATCTATTTAAGTGTTTCTATGTATTAGAATCGTTGAGTAACACCCGTAACACAAGCATATAATTTGGTTACTTTGGGGTTAGATTCATTTTGTGTAACTTGCACCGTGCTGATAATTGAATAAACATATTTTAAAGTCAAGTAAGTATATTAGCGATCATATTAAAAGTGTGATATTATCCGAGGGTGGTGTCAAGAGTCTCCGAAACCGACGTGTTTGTATGAAAAGGGTTATGAATGTGAAGGAAGCAAGACAGTTTTGTCAGGATCGTGAGGTCTGGCACTCGATACTCTCTGCCTACCCCGTAAGGGACTTGGCGTGAAGATATGTATGTATGTATATAAAAAGTGGGTTGCCTAAACAAATCCTGGACCGAAAATGTTTGATTATTTAAAAAAAAATCATGTTTTAAATTATTTTTCAGACAACCCTATAAAATATATATCAACATAAATTGTAATAAAAGTGCATATATATTGATATGTTTTTTTTCTATTATCCGATCCCGTGAAAGTAACTAGCATCGACAATTTGTATGTTTATACATGGCAATCCAGATAAATAACAGGCTACCTAACTTCTGCAACTTCGTCTTATACCTACTTTAAGTCGGGATAAAATCTTAATAATATCACCAATTAATGAATAAAAAACATTTTGAAAAATAAAAAAAATGACTAGGATTTTTTTAGGCAACCCATTTTGAATGTATTTTCTGACATACTAAATTTACTATAAAACCGGTTTCATCCTTTTATTAGCTCGGTGTAGGTCGACCTAACTTTGGATCTTAGACTACCTACTACTAATTACATTAATTGGCGAACGACTTTTATCAGGAGATTCGTTGTTGTTTTTTACTGTCTCAAATTTAGACAGCTACAGACTGTGATATAACTTGGTTAATTGTAATTTCTTATTATATTTGGAACTAATTGTAGAATTAGCATTAGGTTCTTTAATTTGAAATTGTCTTTTGAAAGTTATTTAACATTTAATTTCGAAGAAATCTGAGCTGGGTTTGTTTTTCGAATGAAATTAAAACCAGTTTCCCTTCGGCAAGAACGCTTAAATTTGATACTTCTGTCATTATCTCGGTATTCTAAAAATAATGTATATTATATTTCGTGCACTGTCTGTCTGTGCACATTCGTCTTTCTATGACGATACCACTTGAAAGTGATATTTGATCATTTTACTCTTAGTGAAATTGCAAAAAACCGATTTTGGTTTCGATAATTAGGTTGTGCTCGTGTTCTAATATTAATTAGACTATCTGACCCGACAGACGTTGTCCTATTCTGACTGTGAGAGTTTTCTCAAACCTAAACCTAGTATTTAATAATTAACGCGACTAAAATGAATAATTAAAAATTGGTGCAAGGGAAATAATTTTCAACCGACTCTTAAAAAAAGGAGGGGATTCTCAATAATTCAACTTTGTGTTTTTTTTTATTTTTTTTTGCGATTTTGTTGGTTAATAGCTCACTTTGGATGGTTATTTTTTAGAAAAATAGGTCACTCTGAAGTGGTGTCATATAAGTTTCGTCATGATCCGACTAGTAGTGGGGATGAGGTCGACAGATAAATTAAAAATGTTAGCATTATTATGTGTTACTCACCAAACTACGAATAGGATGTTGATAAAATTTATGTGGGACCATTTCGGAACCAGTTGCTATCGTTCGAAAAAATAATTATTAAATCGCGACATGGTATCCAATTAAATTGTTGAAGTCGTTTTTTTATGATATTGGGAGACAATCAAGCAGACGGGTTTCCTGATGGTAAGAAATTCACGCCGCCTACAGACACCAAAGGTGGTAATGGTGCGTTGCCAACCAGAGGCCTGGATGTTAGACCTCGAGCAAAAGTAAGTTTACGGCTACCTTAACCTCCAAACCGGAACTCGTCATGACGTTATGGCAGCAGGAATAGGTAAGGCGCTGGTACCAATCCGGGTGAGTAGCGGCGAAACTCTACCACCTAGTCAGATGTCGCGGTGCTAGTGACGGTAAGCCTATGCTCGCCTTTTACGAGCTGCCTGGCAGGAAGGCTGATGGTCTATTCTGCAAAGGAACCCGGACCAACACGGGTTGTGCTTAATTATATTTACGAGAGATGTAAGACCTGTTCGAGAAATATTAGCGCCTGCTTTGAATATAAAGCATTCTTATACATCACCATATAATACGGAACTCGAGCGTTACTCTGTCAAGCGACTTTACGGCTTTTTTTATCAATTTAAATGAGGTCTATTCCCCCACAAGAGCGTGAGTCACATAGGAAGTAATGATTTGATTAGTAAATCTGTTATTGTCGCAGCCGCACCAATGTCGCTCGATCGGCCTTGGCGCTGTATTTGCCAAGCACGAGGTGTTTATTCAGGTCGATGACACCAAACATGATTTTCAGTAAACCTTATCCCATGAGACCATACTGCTCGCATTGTGATCGGCTTAGAGGTAATTTATACAGTGCATTAGGGCACGAACTGACTTATTGTGAGCAAATGGACGTTTATTTGAAAATTACTGCGAAACTCTACCAGTCTAGTCAGATGTCATGGTGTTAGTGACCCGGTCATGTTTCTATAATTTTGTTTACCTGTATGTTACTTTGTTGTTGTATCTTCACTCATGTATCCACGAAGAGGTAGACAGAAGCACCAAAAAAGGGTAAAGGTAAAGTAAAGACGGAGGGAATCGAACCCGGGACCTCATGCAGTAAAGTCCAACACCTGGACCGCTAGACCACAGAAGCGATGTTTTAGTTGGTCTATATAATATGATTCCGTTACTTTCGGATACTTCGTGTGAAATGCACTAAATGTGTATTTAACGGTGACCATGTAGGTCGACGGATGACGTTCAGCAAGTTTGGTGAGTCATTTCTAAGGCCGGTTGTTTTCGAACGGCTGTTTTTGTTTTGTAAGTTACCATACCCGATTTTCCCTCGTGTTGGTCCGGACTCCTTTGTAGAATAGACCATCTGCCTTCCTGCCAGGCAGCTCGTAAAAGGCGAGCACAGGCTTACCGTCGCTAACACCGTGACATCTGACTAGGTGGTAGAGTTTAGCAGCGACTCGCCCGAATTGGTACCATCGCCTTACCTATTCTTGCCGCCATAACGTTATGTCGTGTTCCGGTTCGGAGGGTAAGGAAGCCGGTAAACTTACTTTTACTCGAGGCCTAACATCTCGGCCTCAGGTTGGCAACACACCATTACCACCTTTGGTGTCTTTAGGCAGCGAGAATTTCTAACCATAAGGAAATCCGTCTGCTTGTTTGCCTTCCAATGTCATAAAAAGAAACCCAAACTTGAAATACATAATATGATTTCCTACTAATATTGTAAATGCGAAAATTTGTGAGTATGTATGTATGGATGTTTGTTACTCTTTCACGCTCGAATGGCGGAACGGATTTGTCTGAAATTCGGAACACAGATTGTGACCTGTATTAACATATAGGCTACTTTTAATCGATCACACAACGGGTTCCTGTGAAAACGCGGGCGAAGCCGCAGGCAACAGCTAGTATAGACATACAAAATACGCGTTAAATAAATTCTACCCTTGAGTTGGATATGCCAATAACCTAGTGACTTTTACAGGCATACCATTTTTTGTGGAGTTCTAAAGTGCTGATTCTAGTTTCGGCACCAATCCACCTTAAAAAAATATCAAGTCTTAAAAAGTTATATTCTGAGAAATTAGTATATCTTTATAAATGTGTAAGATTTAGCTTTTTTTTGTTTTTTTAGATATTGGAAGGAAAACAAGCAGACGGATTTCCTGATGGTAAGAAATTCACGCCGCCTAGGGACACCAAAAGTGGTAAAGTTATGTGTAGGATAGGCCGTTTCATTACTAGATGGGTAAATGTGAAAATGAGAGAGATTTTTTTGGATTTTTCAAATGTTTTTGCTAAACTTACCAGTGTTATTGAAGTTTTAGAACTATTAACAACGTATAATTCTTCCACTTACAAAATATGTCGGTTATGATTCGTCTCGGTCAACTGACTTATCGTCTAGCAGAAGCTTGTAACCATTTTGGAGAAGGACTATAAAAAGCATAAAAAAATCAAATAGAAAAGTCGAGAATAAAATACGAAAAACCGATCTAACGAATCTTAAGTATCTTGCAAGAAAGCCTGACCTTTCAAAGTGACCTCACAGTCGAGCTTTGGAATTTTGCGCACCGCTGTTTTAATCCAGCGTTACTCAAAGTGGGGTTCCTCAATTCGTCGTCAAGTTCGTGATAAAGTTTTTTTATTTATTGCAATGTATGCGAGACTGGTTCTAGGATCTTTAGTAAGTTTGTTCAACCATCAATAATCAAGTCCTGTCAATGTGAACTTTAAAAAACTTCTCTAGGCTCTTATTGGAGCTTATAAATTTACAAGAAGCAGAAAAACTGGACGCAAGTTTTTCGTAGTTGTTGAATTTTTTGTTCGTTTTGAGTGAAATGAGTCAATCGTGGTGGCACTCTGTACAACTGTATTTAGTTAAAGTGCACACGTGTTGATGAAAAAATCAATGTATCGTGTATTTTTATCGTTGCTGCCAAATCTCACCCAATGAGCTTTGGTATAGACTATTGATCCCACAGAAAACTGATATATCTAAGATCCTGACATGACTTACTACGATGACTTCTGATTACTTAAAAGGAAACCTTAACATAAAATATAAAATGACCAAAAATGTTTATTACGAAAGAAGAGGCAGTACGGCCAAAGGTCTTAGCCTGTCCCAAAAAGACAAAATAATTAAAAAGAAGACACCAAGTTTGAATAGCTCTGTGCTAATCAAATCCATGGAGTTCGAGAACCGTGCTCGGTAATACGAGACCGTATTCCAGATTTATTTTCCACTTCGCTCGGTGTTTGCAGACTTGTTTTCTGATTAACGAGGTGTTGTACAGAGAAACGGGGACTTGTTGAGTAATGGTATAAATATTTTCAGTGTCTTTGTTGCTCGGTGTCTTTATAAATAAAAGAATCTTCACGTCCATATCCCCGAAACGGTAAGCAGAGGCACAACTAGGGCACCCACGACTAGCCGAAGACACTAAGTCCCACAATGTGATACTTTTTTTTTTCTTTTTGTTGCGCGACCCGGGATTCGAACCTGGGACCTCATACAGTCAAGTCCAACAACTGAACCGCTAGACCACAGAGGCGACTCTTTATAAATAGCTAGAGACTTGTGTTTGTACTATTACTTTTCTCAATGAGATAGCGGACTATTACACGGCTTTCTTGAACCTTTACTACGAGATGCCATAAATAGCATTCACATATATCATAATCGATATAACTTTGATCTGAAAATTAGTTTAGTTACCATCATAAGTAATATAACACAGTACAATAAGATACTATACAATTTCTCCCCGTGTTGGTCCAGGTCTTCTATGTAGATCAGACTATACGCCTTTCTGCCAGGCAGCTCGTAAGAAACTAGCAAAGATGGCAAAGATAGGCTTATATCTGGCTAGCAACACCACTGGCGATAGAGTGCCGTTTTGCAACTTTTCAGGATAGGGATCCTCCGCTTTACCTATTCTTGGAACCATTTTGAGACTGTCACGTTGAGGTTCGGAAGATATATCAGCCGATAGACTTTCACAAATGGCCTTATACCTCGAGGCCACAGACAGTGACGTACCAATATCTGTGACAAGAATTAATCGTGACTTATAGACGCCATGGATGTTATAGGTGCGTTTTAGTCCTGTGCAAGTCCCTACCTACTACCGGCTACGGCAACAGGACGGTAATTACCTCTCAAGCAGAATAAAAGATAATTTAAGAATTCAATACTCAGAGTTCAGATAGGACAACGTCGGTTCGATAAAAAGTAGCAGTGTAGTATGTCCTTGAGTTTTAGTTGATCAGTTAAGAGTAAATAAAGTTTAATCGTCAAACCAACTCAGGTCCGGTTTTTATCGTTTTGCGAGAGGACACTATGTTGTTCGACTGCATTCATACGTCCCGAGTCAGAAAGAAATTCTCTTGTATGATTAGTCATTAGGTTATAGATCGGGAGAACGCTGAGGGTAAACCTGTTTTACCGAGTAGTATGTGACTGTCGAAACCGGACCCAAAGTAAAGTTTGTCGGTCGAAGAAAAAGCTGAAAGGTTTTCTGGCGGATGCTTCATCGGGTCAGACTTGGAAAAACAAAATCGTCGACATGGAACTGCAAAAAAAAAATACATAGGAAAAGCATTTTTAAGGTTAAACATTGTCACAATAAACAATAAAACAATATATATATATATATATGTTCGTCAAACTTGGGAAATCCGGATGTGTTTTAAAGATATCTATATATATAGAGATATATATATAGAGTTGTTATTAGACATAATTAATAATTTCGATTAAATTTAGGTTAAGTCAGCCAATTTAAAAATAAAAGTATAAAGAGTAAAAAGTGTAAAGCCGAAGCGCATCATTTAAATAGTAGTACTGTATGTCTTTAATATGTTCAATCAAAACAGAAGAGATCTCTTTTATTTGGTTTTTTTAGGTACTATCAGCAAGTCCAAGCTTCGCACGGGTGGGCAAACTTCTATGTTATTATACATAGAAATTTTTCTCTTCAATCACTATATCTATAAAAAAAAACCGCATCAAAGTCCGTTTCGTAGTTTTAAAGATCTAAGCATAAACGGGTACAGACAGCGGGAAACGATTTTGTTTTTTACTATGCAGTTGTTTCCAAATGACTTGCAACAAAATACAAAAACTGCCACTCAAAACTGCATTTGCCACAAAAAAACAACCCTATTGTATTTGAAAAGGCTATAAATAGTGCCTTCTGACGTCACCCGCTCGGTAAGTTTATGTAAACGCTGGCGAACCACCTGTTTGTTGACAAAACAACGGGCCCTGCGACTCTAAGTGAAGTTCGTGCTTTTGTGACTCGAACAAAAATACATGTCTATTCTAGAATGACAGTTTTGTAAGACCAGAACTGTAGCTTAATTAGCTGTTTGTTTGAAGCATAATCAAGCAATAAAAAACTAAAAGCAAGGCTTTATATCGTAATCTGTATATACATAAAAAATTGGTTTGCACTCCGGGAGTGCCTGCAGAAGTGAAAACTTGAATATTAACGTTGTGTGTTTTTGATATTTTGGAATGGTCAGGGAATAATTTTGCACGAATTGCATTAATTATCAGTATAAAAGTACTACCATTTATTGCGCTATCGTACACAAACATGACAGCACGAACATTCGCGCAAGCGCCCTGCGCCGTCTCACGAATCATGTCACGTGTCCTGACGCGAGTTTAGGAGTTTTTACCCATTCCAAAAAAAGTGCGCAATGCCGCTAAAGAAGTATTCACTTCAAAAATAAATCCCCATTTCTCTTGGTCATCGCATTACTTCTTAATGTATGGACCAATTTTATTAATATAAATATTAATCATACCGATATTGGTTTCTCAAAAACATAGATTTTGACGTTAAAAATTTATAATTTAAACAGAATATTTTTTAATTACTTACTATCAAGAAAATGTTACGAAAAAGTGTTCTCATCACAATGAGTATTAAAGTACTAAATAATATATTAAGTAAGTAATCGACTGTAATTTTTTTCATAGGGAAATGAAAATTTGTAATCTACAATGTATGTTGATTATTGTTGATGAATTGATCGGATTTTATCCGAGGGTGGTATCAAGTGTCCGAAACCGGCGTGTTTGGGTGGAAAGAGTAATGAATGCGAAGAAAGCTAGGTAGGTCTGCAATGGTCGAGACATTTGGCATTCGATACTTTTCACCTACTTTCTACAGATCCTTTCTACTCGTGTGGTACGACTTAGAGTGAAGAAAAGAAATTAAACTGTACGTAAATTATTACGATTTAATAGTTATCATCGCCTTAAGTTTAATAAGTAAGCAACGGGTATAAAATATAAGCAACTCACATAACAACTAGTAATAATTAATCTTTCTTTGTCTCTCATTTATGTTCAATCGACTGTAGTAGGTAATAGGAAGTGGTTTTATGCAATTGTCTGTAATTTTCAAGACTACAAGAACTGGTATCGGTGTGTGATGCAAAGTTATGTGACAGTGCTTTACTTCCTGAGTGCTGATTAATGATTAATCTATACTATGATCAAGGGGAGCAAGTATACAACTTCTTTATTACCACCTTTGGTGTCTCTGGGCGGCGTGAATTTCTTACCATCAGGAAATCCGTCTGCCAATATCATAAATAAAATGTTAGAGGTCAGCGAACAAGCAGACGGCTCTCCTGATGGTAAGATACAACCGTGGGCTTTAGACACAATAGATGTAATAGGTGCGTCGCTGTCTTCTGTCGGCTGGTTTCAGAATTCGGAGATAGTTAAAACGCTTTTCCATAGAATAAACAGCGAACAAGTACTTAGAAGTTATTTTTCCTGGAGTATCTACATTTCTAGACCTCAGGTTTGCCCGCGTGTTAGGTATTTTTGTAAAAAAATGCTTATCTCCAATGTGAAATTTATTTCTATGGTAAAATTCATAAATATCAGTTCATTTTTGTAAGTGAAAAAGGAACATAAGTGATTTCTCATTAATTATAAATTATTAGTAAATTAAGGAGGTAAAGAGAGTTTATAAGGACTCTGTCACATATTTATGTCCTTGTTTGTGTATAATACATTTTTTGACATGTTTTTCCACAATTGTTAGTTTTTCATGAAAATTAGATATAAATAATTATTTAATTGTGTACTTAATATGTACTCAAGGACAGCGAAATATAATAAATAAAAATATTCTCTCGAAGCATGGGATTTTTTATGTACCGTACATTGTATTATTGTTATCGTATTTAATGTATTTGTTTGAAAAAAATATTATTTAAAATTTCCTAAAAATGTTTACAATTTATCTCAAACACGGAAAAAGTGGTAAAATCAAAATTTAATAATAACTGTATCTTTACTGTACTTGCTCATTATGTTAACATTAAACATTAACCTTGTGTTGGTCTGGGTGCACTAAGTAGAATAGACCATCTGCCTATCTGCCAGGCAGCTGGTAAGAGGCGAGCACTGGTTTAAATATTGGTGATTACTACTCTGGGGTGCTGTGGTGTAACGCTCGCTGACCGCATTCGTAACAGTGAGATCCGAGAAAGAGCGGGTTTGAAAGAAAGTGTTTGTGTTAAAATGCGAAACAGCATGCTCCGCTGGTTCGGTTATGTGGAAACAATGACAGATGAAAGATTGACAAAGCAGATATGCAATGCGAATGTGGATGGATGTAGGTACCCGGGGAGACCAAGGTTAACATTCCACGATCATATTAATCTGATATTATCCGAGGTGGTTTCAAGAGTCTCTGAAACCGGCGTGTTTGTATGAAAAGGGTAATGAATGTGAAGGAAGCTAGACAGGTTTGTCAGGATCGTGAGGTCTGGCACTCGATACACTCTGCCTAACCCGTAAGGGACTTGGCGTGAAAATATATGTGTATGCATGTATGTGTCAATACCAACAAAACCACTAGTGGTAAAGTGGTGTGCAGCAACTTACTCAACTAAAGATCCATCGCCTTACCATTCCTGCCGCCATAATGACTGACATGTCTCGTCCCGGAGGGTAGGGTATCCGGTAGACTTGCACAATAGGCTTAACATCCCGGCCATAGGACAGCGACGCACCTGTAAAATCTATGGTGTCTATAAATTGCGGCTATCTCTTACCATCACGAGAGCCGTGTGCTTGTTGGCTGACCTGTTACATAAAAAAATTGACATAAAGATATTGCAGTACAACGTCCAACCGGACACTTTTCTAATCTCGGGCAACATCGTTTTTCTTAGAAAATAAAAAAAATACATGTTCTGTTGCACACCCCTGGAATCGAACTCTAAACCTCATGTAGTCAACGCCAACACCGGACCACTAGGTCACAAAGGCGACTAGAGTACAATTATCATAAAATAACATATTCGGGTACCTACATAGATTCTGATAACGGCAGGACATAGTCTATAATAACAATGTATTTACATACATATCTTGACGCCAAGTCCCTTACGGGGTAGGCAGTGAGTATCGAGTGCCAGACCTCACGATCCTGACAAACCTGTCTTGCTTCCTTCACATTAATAACCCTTTTCATACAAACACGCCGGTTTCGGAGACTCTTGACACCACCCTCAGATAATATCCGATTGATCTGATCCCGAAATGTCAGCCTTGGTCTCCCCGGGTACCTACATCCTGGATGGATTCGCATTCGCATTGTATATCTGCTTTGTCAATCTTTCATCTGTCATTCTTTCCACAT
>NJDC01012193.1:22664-46575 GCA_002245475.1 Calephelis virginiensis | reverse complement strand
ATGCCCTTTCGCATTTTAACACCAACACTTTCTTTCAATCCCACTCTTTCACGGATTTAACTGTTAAGAATGCGGTCAGCGAGCGTTAGTTACACCACAGATTTTCCGTAGTGCTCTCATTTCGACCGCATTTATCCTACTTTCGTGCTCTTTCTGACATAGCCAACTCTCGCTTCCATACAGTAACGTTGGAATAAGCACAGAGTTATGCAAAGCGAGTCTAGCTTTTTGACTCAAAACCTCGCTTTGGAATAGCTTACCCAACGCTCCATTCACACTATTCCCTGCACTCACTCTCCTCTCTACATCCGCGGTGTACCATCCATAACAAACAATAATGCCACAAATAATAATGCCATGAAATAAAAGCAGAACTTCTTCCATTTAAGTAACATAAAAAAATCACTTTTCCTTAAAACTATAATTATGAAACAACAATTTAGTAAATTAAATCTTCATCGTTATTTAAAACATATACATCGGGATTTTACTGTACCTGTAGTAAAAACACTTTTTTTACAGTTGGGGACAGTGGCACATTATCTACGTCTCCTTTTTTCATTTCTGTGGATTTGAGATTATCTTTACTGACCTGGAATAAGAAATCTTGTAATTAGCTGTCTGGATCTGTAAATATCTCTGATAATGCCCACGTCATATTTCCGAGTAAAAAAAAAGTATTTTCACGCCCATATCCCCGAAGAGGTAGGCAGAGACACAACCAGGGTATCCACGACTAGCCGAAGATATTAAGTCCCACAATGTGATAGGTGGCAAGCCTATCGCCAACCGGGCACATATCCTATCCCGAACAACATTTATTTTTTATTAGAAAATTGTAAAAACCCAATTTTCTTTTGTTGCTCGACCCGGGATTCGAACCCGGGACCTCATGCAGTCAAGTCCAACAACTGAACCGCTAGACCACAGAGGCGATAAATTATATTTCCGAGTATTTCTTGAATAATAACGAGCTATAACGTTGTCGCCTATATTCCATGCGTATACCTCTACATTTTCAATATCATTTTCCTTACTTTTATATTGTCTTTCCAGTTTTACTTCGTGGCACTAAATGAAAATAAAATATATATATATTAAAAAGCAATTCTACAAAAATACTGCATTGATGTACAGTCACAGGTACATTTAAAAGAGTGTATGCAGGTACAAATCTACCCCAGAAAAGGTAAGATGGTCCTGGTATCTAAATCTATGTAGGAAAGCAAGAACAATGCCTTGAAAAATTACGATAACACTTGATAACATTTAAATAAATAGTTGCAAACAAACCAGTTGCGTAAGTAGTTTTAGGAATAAAAAAAAGAAATTAATTATAAAACTTACTTTTTGCGGTCAAAACATTGTATTGTCATTTTCTCATGTTGGTTAGAAAATAACAATATGGCTGTCAATCGGTGTTGAGCTATATTAAATAAAACGATATGTGTGAAATAATGCTACTGTCCACAGGTAAAGTCGTCCATAGGTACAGTACTTGCCCCTACTTTTAATGTAACGGTACATTTTATTATTTAAGTATCTTCACGCCTATATCCCCGAAGAGGTAGGCAGAGGTACAACCAAGGCACCCACGACTAGCCGAAGACACTAAGTCCCACAATGTGATAGGTGGTAAGCCTATCGCCAACCGGGCACATTTACAATCCCGACCAACATTTTTTTATTAGAAAATTGGAAAAATCCAACTTTCTTTGTGTTGGCCGACCCGGGATTCGAACCTGGGACCTCATGCAGTCAAGTCCAACATCGGACCGCTAGACCACAGAGGCGAATTGTAAAATATTTTATTCCCTTGAACCTCATAAAATATAGCTTTGTATTGATGAAAGAATAAAAAAAATAATTTAATTAACATTGGTGCTTATGCTGACGCGTATTTAATTTTATAATTTAAGTGTTTGATAACTTCTTTCAGTAAAACTTGACTTAAGACTTGGAATATTTTAGACGTGTAAAATTAGTGATGTTTTTCAATACATTCTAAGTAATAGCTTAAACGCATATAGAAATTAAACCTAATCTGAGAGCACTAAACGTGTTATGTTCCTATTACTAAAATAAAGATGAGATAGCGAAACTTAAAATAAGTTTAGTTAGAGCACAGCATAATTACCACCATTGAGAAATAGTTTTTGTGATAAATAAGATTTTTGTGATATAAACGTAATTCCTCACTTAAATATTTTTACCTAGCCTACGCCTATGACATCGCTTGAGAGGGATTCATTTCTTTTAAGTGATAGAAAATAGCTCCTCTCACAAATTATTTAGACTAAACATTGTTTTTACTTCCTTTAAGAAATAACATTAATAACCTCACTTTTTAAGTAGTAGTTTTAGAATTTAGGAAAGTACCTTTTTTATAATATTGGAAGACAAACAAGAAAATCACGCCGCCTAGAGACACCATAGACACTATAGCACCCGGACCAACACCTGAAAACTATCCTATTTTTTGGTAAAATACTGCTTACTCAAAAAATACCGGGGAAAGATCAATCAATCATACACAAACTCTTTGTTATTCAACAAAATTTATTTTATTGCCTTTAAAGTATGATTCTTCACTTAGAGGTTCAGAAAACGAGATACACTTACGTCAACGAACAATCTAACTATCAAAATATTTTTAAACGATGTTTCCGGTATTAAGTTCTCGTCGCGAATTATTTATTATGTCTTCTATCGATTGAAAACGGGTGCTATGTAGTGGTGATTAGAGTTTATGAAAAAGAAAAAAGTCGGCTGAAGCCATATCTGGTATAACTTAAAACAGAACTCTATACTTTATAAATAACAAATGAAACTCAAACTCCGCGGAAAAATGGAAAACAGTTATGTCGATCTAAAAACAAAAAAAAAACAAAAATTTGAATTTGGAACCACAAACAAATAACCCATTCCCTATACTTTTTTGACTGAATGTAAGGGCACGTGCTATACCTGTGGACGTTCAGCGGATTTCTATGTAAAATTAGTCGTAGGTATATTGAAAAATAAAACAGAAACCTTTAAACTATGTATTGTTTCTGTTACAAAATAAAATAATCTATAATAATGAACAGCCGTTTTTTGATTATCTAGTTTCATTAAAAATATATTAGAGATTTCTTAAAAACACGGATACTGTCCATAGGTACAACCCATGAGTGTACCTACGGATAGCTATGTACCTATGGACACAGTGTTTACCTATAATCTTTTGTAATTAACAAATTAAAGTTTAAAATTACAAATATTGACGTTAGATCTCTGAATAACGTATTATTAATTAAATAATAGTTAGTATAAAATAGTTAGTATAAAATAAAGAAAACTACTTACAATTATAAACAAAATCTTCACAAATAATACATACATACATACATATCTTAACGCCAAGTCACGCCACGCCAAGTACGGGGTAGGCAGAGAGTATCGAGTGCCAGACCTCACGATCCTGACAAACCTGTTTTGCTTCCTTCACATTCATAACCCTTTTCATACAAACACGCCGGTTTCGGAGACTCTTGACACCACCCTCGGATAATATCCGATTGATCTGATCGTGAAATGTCAGCCTTGGTCTCCCCGGGTACCTACATCCATCCACATTCGCATTGTATATCTGCTTTGTCAATCTTTCATCTGTCATTCTTTCTACATAAACGAACCAGCGGAGCATGCCCTTTCGCATTTTAACACCAACACTTTCTTTCAATCCCACTCTTTCACGGATCTAACTGTTACGAATGCGGTCAGCGAGCGTTAGTTACACCACAGATTTTCCGTAGTGCTCTCATTTCGACCGCATTTATCCTACTTTCATGTTCTTTCTGACATACCCAACTCTCGCTTCTATACAGTAACGTTGGAATAAGCACAGAATTATGCAAAGCGAGTCTAGCTTTTTGACTCAAAACCTCGCTTTGGAATAGCTTACCCAACGCTCCATTCACACTATTCCCTGCACTCACTCTCCTCTCTACATCCGCGGTGTACCATCCATAACAAACAATAATGCCACAAATAATAATGCCATGAAATAAAAGCAGAACTTCTTCCATTTAAGTAACATAAAAAAAATCACTTTTCCTTAAAACTATAATTATGAAACAACAATTTAGTAAACTAAATCTTCATTGTTATTTAAAAGATATACATCGGGATTTTACTGTACCTGTAGTAAAAACACTTGTTTTACAACTGGGGACAGTGGCACATTATCTACGTCTCCTTTTTTCATTTCTGTGGATTTGAGATTATCTTTACTGACCTGGAATAAGAAATCATGTAAAGCTGTCTGGATCTGTTAATATCTCTGATAATGCCCACATCATATTTCCAAGAAAAACAAAAAAAAAGTATCTTCACGCCCATATCCCCGAAGAGGTAGGCAGAGACACAACCAGGGTATCCACGACTAGCCGAAGATATTAAGTCCCACAATGTGATAGGTGGCAAGCCTATCGCCAACCGGGCACATATCCTATCCCGAACAACATTTATTTTTTATTAGAAAATTGGAAAAACCCAATTTTCTTTTGTTGCTCGACCCGGGATTCGAACCCGGGACCTCATGCAGTCAAGTCCAACAACTGAACCGCTAGACCACAGAGGCGATAAATTATATTTCCGAGTATTTCTTGAATAATAACGAGCTATAACGTTGTCGCCTATATCCCATGCGTATACCTCTACATTTTCCTTACTTTTATATTGTCTTTCCAGTTTTACTTCGTGGCACTAAATGAAAATAAAAAAGCATATATATTAAAAAGCAATTCAACAAAAATACTGCATTGATGTACAGTCCACAGGTACATTTAAAAGAGTGTATGCAGGTACAAATCTACCCTAGAAAAGGTAAGATGGTCCTGGTATCTAAATCTATGTAGGAAAGCAAGAACAATGCCTTGAAAAATTACGATAACACTTGATAACATTTAAATAAATAGTTGCAAACAAACCAGTTGTGTAAGTAGTTTTAGGAATTAAATAAAAAGAAATTAATTATAAAACTTACTTTTTGCGGTCAAAACATTGTATTGTCATTTTCTCATGTTGGTTAGAAAATAACAATATGGCTGTCAATCGGTATTGAGCTATGTTAAATAAAACGATATGTGTGAAATAATGCTACTGTCCACAGGTAAAGTCGTCCATAGGTACAGTACTTGCCCCTACTTTTAATGTAACGGTACATTTTTATTATTTAAGTATCTTCACGCCTATATCCCCGAAGAGGTAGGCAGAGGTACAACCAAGGCACCCACGACTAGCCGAAGACACTAAGTCCCGCAATGTGATAGGTGGCAAGCCTATCGCCAACCGGGCACATTTCCAATCCCGACCAACATTTTTTATTAGAAAATTGTAAAAATTTAATTTTCTTTGTGTTGGCCGACCCGGGATTCGAACCCGGGACCTCATGCAGTCAAGTCCAACACCCGGACCGCTAGACCACAGCTTATATTTATAGCTTGCCAATATTGTAAAATATTTGAAAGTGTGTCTGTTGTTATTATTACTTTTGTTCATACCATGTTTTACTACATGTATACATGTTTTGACTGTGGAAACAAAAAAAAAATGATCGAGAAAGACATAGGCTACTTTTTAGTAAATTCATCTTAACATCTAAGCGATTTCCAGCTAGAGAAATTGCTTAAAAAGAAAAACAATTGCAACTCGTAATAAAAAGAGAAAGAATACCTACCTGATAAAGCTTGTAGAAAAATCTAGTGATTTTCTTTATGTGAAAGGTCAGCAAAAAAGCGCACGGCTTTCCTGATGTTAAGAAATAACCCTGGTATAGACACCATAGACAGTACAGGTGCGTTGCTGTATAAAGGCGGGCATGAATTAATGCTGCTCGATTTGAACTGCCAGCTTTTTCTTAGTAAAGCCATAACGTGAGTGCTTGCTAATGTCGTCTCCTGTTTGAAATTTAATAGTAAGAATTGCCGGCTACTGATTTCTACTTCTACTGACATCGCAGTTGCTCCTGCACACCACCACTAGAGTTTCATCACGTATCAATAAATACTGAGATATTCCCCTTTGGTGGAGAGTCACCTTATTACACTTTATTGCTATTTTTTTGCATTTTCAAGTAGATATTCTCCTTCTTTTATTCGATTTTAAATTTTATTCTGTCATTTGTCAATTAGTTTAACAATAGTTTTTTTACTTTTCTTTATTTTAGTTAGCAACACATAACAATCAGAAATAAATGTGTAAAATAGAAGCAAAAAGCTAGACTCGGTTTGCATAACTCTGTGCTTATTCCAACGTTACTGTATGGAAGCGAGAGTTGGGTATGTCAGAAAGAGCATGAAAGTAGGATAAATGCGGTCGAAATGAGAGCACTACGGAAAATCTGTGGTGTAACGCTCGCTGACCGCATTTGTAAGAGTGAGATCCAAGAAAGAGTGGGATTGAAAGAAAGTGTTGGTGTTAAAATTCGAAAGGGCATGCTCCGCTGGTTCGGTCATGTGGAAAGAATGACAGATGAAAAATTGACAAAGCAGATATACAATGCGAATGTGGATGGATGTAGGTACCCGGGGAGACCAAGGCTGACATTTCACGATCAGATCAATCGGATATTATCCGAGGGTGCTGTCAAGAGTCTCCGAAACCGGCGTGTTTGTATGAAAAGGGTTATGAATGTGAAGGAAGCAAGACAGGTTTGTCAGGATCGTGAGGTCTGGCACTCGATACTCTCTGCCTACCCCGTAAGGGATTTGGCGTGAAGATACGTGTAAAATAGAAGCCGGAACACAACGATGGCAAGCATTGTTGTAACGGCGAAGGTAAAAGTAAGGCAATGATACTAATTTGAATAAACTATTTCAGGATCCTTAGTCAGTCTGATGAATATAATTATACCGGAATTACTGTGTTATTCCACATTGCGATAGGGTTGTCACGTCCCTAGAGATGGAGATATCATGTCACGTCGAACTTAAAGATGAGAGGCGACTTATACGTAATGAAAACGAAACGTACAGGCAAAGCCAAAGTACACGGCCAATTCATTCGTCATTCCAACAGAATTATTTCAAGAATGCCACACAAAAGTTGAGATAAGTAAAAACGGTTGGAGTACGTGACGAAACGCCATTACTATTCTAAGAAGGATATAGCTTTAAATAATGTCTATCAAACATATAGTTCGGAGCATGCCGACAGAATCATGAACAGTAAGGCATGGGATACACGAGAGGAAAGTACAACAAAAACACCATGAATTGAATTTAAACAAACGAAAGTCGGGTCCAAAGTGCAATACACATTACATTTTTACATGCAGAGCCAGAAAAAACTCGTAACCTATCAAGGATTTTGCCACAGCATAGGACTTGGACATATAACAAATAACATCGATATTTAAAATGTCATATGTGTTATGAGTACTTGATTTTCGTTCGACGTTCCCAGGTCGACAACAAAATGGAAAAAGTGTATTTTCACTTTTCTAAAAAAAATAATGTTGCCCAGGATTGGATATGTATCCGGTTGCCGATAGGCTTGTGGGACTTAGTGTCTTCGGCTAGTCGTGACCTCTGCCTCTTTTTTTTAAATGTTCAATAATTTGCGACAAAATATACTTAAAATGTAACTAAGAACCGTCTCGATCACTTCAGCTTTAAAACAAAAAAGCCGCATAGAAATCAGTTTAAATACATACAAACACACACAGATACGTTAAACTTATAACGCTCCAATTTATAGTTATTGAAATTTAGTGACTGTGTGTCACGGATAAGAAGACCGTCAGGTCTCTCTTCTCTCATTTATTAATAGATAAAAGAAAAAATAAAGTCTATTCACGCCCACATCCCCGATAAGGTAGGCAAAGGTACAACCAGGGCACCCACGTCTAATCGATGACTTAGTCCTACAATACGAAGTTATTTATAGATGTTTGTGCATTACGCTAAAATATATTATGTGTTTGTATTCATAGCACTCATCCATCTAGCACGTAGGTTCTGCAGGTTTTGATAACTGTCACAGGTGGTAGAGTGCCAGCTGTAACTCGTCTGTGTCGGGATCTACCGCCTATTCCTGCCACCATACCGTCAGTGCTTGCCATTGGCGTGTTCCAGTCAGGACGGTAAATTAGCTGGTAGACTAGCATATAAAGCAACACCCGATCATAGGACAGTGGCTCACCCATAATATCTACGGTTTATTAAGGCCAAGATTTCGTAGAAAACAATTGATATTTTGAAGTTAGAAATGATAGCCATCATATCTCGCCTTTTTGAATGAATGAATGAATGAATGAACTCCTTATTGTGCACAATTAAACTTATTACAAAATGGTACAATTAAGTATTAACAAGAGCATATTATTTTAATTTAAAGTACACAAAAGGCGGTCTTATCGCCAAACAAAGCGATCTCTACCAAACAACCTTTTTGTCTAAGGAGATTATATAAATAAAGGTTCAGTAGGTAAAGAGATTAAACATACAAAAAACTATAACATAATATTAAAATATTAATAATAACAGTAAGGATAAAAACAAAAACAAAATTAGTATAAATGTAAAACTAAAATAAAAAAAATATTACATAATTTAAATGGAAGTAAATACTAAATTAATTATCACAAGCACAACTTTGGCTTTTCAAATAATGTACTTTTACTAAAGTTTTAAAAGTAGTCAACGTTTGTGCAAGTCTTATATTAGTTGGCAAACTATTCCACAACTTAACAGCTTTCACAGAAAAAGAGCGCCCATAGAAATTTTTGTGATGTAGAGGAATATGCAAACACAGATTTTAGGCAGAACGTAATTCTTTAACATCATACTTGAAAAAATGGAATGTATCTTTTGCAAGAGTTCTATAAGCTTGAGCTGATATCGTAGAATTTATAGGAAGAAGTAGCGTCCCGATGTGTGCTTCGCTACGTATATGACAGCATTAATGACATAACACATCAAAACAAAAAAGAAAAACCACTGAAAAAAGTTTCCATTTATTGATTCCAATTATCCATTTATTGAATTCATTTCTTACAAAAAATGTGACGAATAAACAACCACTGGACCGATTTTATGAAAAACTTCACATAATCATCTACTAAGTAGTCCAAAAAAAGTTATAAAATTACAACGAATAGTGGCATTGTATATCTATAGATTATTTTTTATTTAAAAATTATGCACAACAATGTACAAAGGGAGACTTAATAAAATCTGGCATTCTCTACCAGTCAACCTAAAATCATAAGGAGAGCTTAGTCGTATGGAGTGCACTGAAAGTATGACTGTAGAATGAAATTTATGGAAAATGGAACCCAGATAGGCACTTACTGAAACAGATCCATATGTATTGAAATATATTATATTACTAGCAAACCTGGCGAACTTCGTAACGGTTTATAATAACAGTTACAGTTTACATTGAAACAAATTTAAATATTGTTTTCCCATTTTCCATGCATTTTTTCCGGTTTTTCTCTTCATGAGAATCTTCTTTTGGCAATAATCAATACAAAAAATATAAATTAGCAAAATCGGTAACGCGGAATGGGGTTTCATTTTTATAAATATAAATAAGTCTTTATTTTTGGGTTGTTCTCATCGTTGTGATATAATTATGGACTAAAACATGACTTAAAATATAGTATTACATGTAAAGGCAAAAACTAACTATGTAACTGTGTTATTCGAATATCTGTCATTATATAATATTAGCTCAGGATATCCCAGGTGATGCAACTATATTATTTTCAATTTCCAGGTAACAGTCTTTTTTAAAAAAATATGATAATAAATGAAATTTATAATTTCGTAAATAAAAAAAAATATCTTAACGCCCATATCCCCGAAGAGGTAGGCAGACAACACAGAGGCACAGCAGGCAACCCACGACTAGCAGAATACACTAATCCCCACTATGTGATAGGTGGCAAACCTATCGCCAACCGGGCACATATCCAATCCCGGGCAACGATATTTTTATTAGAAAATACAAATTTTCTATTTTTTAGTTGCCCGACCGGGGATCCGGGGGTGGAAATCAAGTCGCTAGACCACAGAGGTGATAAAATAATAATAATTTTAAAAATAACCATAATGAATATTGGATGTCAAGAACGCTACACCACAGAGGTGATAAAATAATAATAATTTTAAAAATAACCATATTGAATATTGGATGTCAAAAACGCTAGACCACAGAGGTGATAAAATAATTATAATTTTAAAAATAATCATATTGAATATTGGATGTCGTGTAAATAAATACAAATGGAGTCCCTATTTCAAAATAAACAGCCATTCACCCATTTATTCACTCGCTGAATTGAGGGAAAATATGAATCAGAAAGTAAATTGTATTTCTCATTTATCATACAAACGGTCCTCACAGCGTTTCTATACAATTATAAAATCTACCATTTGATCGGAATACGGTCACTCGCTGAGAACATTTAATAAAATTACGAAATAAATAGGTAATAGTACAAAGGTACTAAAAATGAACTCGTTTTAAGAGAGTGTGACATCGAATCCCGGCCCCGAAGCCCGGTGAAGTTGTAAAACTACGAGTTTGGGAACAAATTAGACATTTCAAAATAGATCTCCTGAAATTAAAAAAAAACAACTATGTTCGGCGACATTCTGTGGCCGGGGTTTGTCTTTGTTTAATTACAGTGCAGTGTTGCAAATAATGTACTAATATTGGCATTAATAAATCCTTGTTTTATTGGTCTTATGCAGTTGGAGATTGACTTATACCATTTGGGGAAAATTTTCAGAATTAAAAAAATGAATGATCATAATGTTATGCGGATTTGACGCATATGACATCATTAATGATATTAATTAAAACTAATTTTGTCCATA
Organism: Calephelis virginiensis; assembly: GCA_002245475.1. Taxonomy (NCBI): domain Eukaryota; kingdom Metazoa; phylum Arthropoda; class Insecta; order Lepidoptera; family Riodinidae; genus Calephelis; species Calephelis virginiensis. The sequence goes on along the minus strand of NJDC01012193.1, from coordinate 35,701 downwards.
CTAATATTATTAATGCGAAAGTCAGTCTGTCTATCTGTCAGTTGCTATTTCGTGGCTAACTCGCTGAACCGGTTTACATGACATTTGATATGCATAGAACTAAAAATTCAAGTCAAAACAAAGGCTTTTAAAAAAAACAACCTCCAAAGGCCTATAATATGGTATGAAAGCTTGTATGAAAATCGCAACTTTTCTACTCTGATGAAGTTGCGAGCAAACAGTTCAATTTCATTTCTATTTTCTGAGGTCATAGCATCAAACAAAAACAGTTGGAACGATTATGCAAATTCTTTTTTGGGGGGTCACTTATTTTCAGAAGAAATGTCATTAAAAAAATGCAAATTGCAATCGAAGTCGGTAGCAACAGCTAGTACGTCATGTTAAAAAAAGTTGCGTGTAAATAATCTTCTCTGTGTAATTTAGATATTATTATAACGGATTCAACATTTTACAGTACAGTGTGTATCTAGCTTAACAATAACAATAAAATTGTAGGTATTGTCTACCGAATTACTAAGCGTAATATCATAAGTCGCTATCTATTTGATTCAGATTTTATGGTACTCGCATTCAATTAGCCCGAGATTTTTAATAGCCAGACCTTCGTCATCTAACAGCTAACAAAGTCGCAGTACCTGTATTCGATACGAGTACGGAAAATGCTAAGAACTTTATAGTATCGTTGCTCTGAGCTAAATCGGGGCATTTAAAGGTTCAAAGCCTTCTTCAACGCTTGGACTCATGATGTCTTCTTCCCACGGAGAAGGGGAATTGGTTTGCCATCTAGTCCAACACGTCATAGGGTAACAACAAATGTGGTGCTGCCAACTGCCACCGAGAACTGCCACTTTTGAACGTGGTTGCATGGACGGGGATTGCGCCGCCGGAGCAATTTATGTGTGCTAAAGTATTTATACGGCCTCGATACTTGGGGAACATAAGCACATCGTGAGGCTTAATTCGGTAAGAGTCCCAAATTACCCGCCATACATACACATACGCATATATCTCAACACCAAGTCACTTACAGGGTAGGCAAAGAATATCGAGTGCTAAACCTCATGATCCTGACAGACTTGTCTGGCTTCCTCCACATTAATTAGCCTTTTCATACAAACCCGTCGGTTTCGGAGACTCTTGACACCTTCGGATAACACCTGAGCTATTTGATCGTGAAATGTCAATCTAAGTCTCCCCGGCAACGACATACACAACATAACCCGCCATTTTCCTCAAAAGTGGCTATTAGCTAGGTGATTTAAAAAAGGAAGGAGTTGTGTAAATAAAAATCAACTTACTTTTGTCAAATTATAGAGCGTATTTACTCGATATAATTAATACAACATAAGAAATCCATGCCATCCATCCATGGATGCCGATCCGTGGTCTGATAATGGCACTTACAAAAAAAATGTGTTGTTCCGGGCTCATTTGCAGAATAGACCATCTGCCTTCCTCCCAAGCAGGTCGTAAAAGGCTAACGTAGGCTTACAGTCACTAACACCGTGACGTCTGACTAGGTGGTAGAGTTTGGCAGCGACTCGCCCAGATTGGTACCACCGCCTTACCTATTCCTGCCGCCATAATGCCTTGCGTCCTGCCTCAGGTTGGCAACGCACCATTACCACCTTTGGTGTATCTAGATGTCATGAATTTCTTACCATCAGGAAATTCGTCTGCTTGTTTTACTTGCAATATCATAAAAAAATGATTCCTCATATTTCAACTTTTATCATTTGTTACAATAGGTGTGTGTGAGTATGATATACGGCCAATATTAATAATAAATCCTAATCCAAAACTTGCTGTCCAAGATTGATATTTTGATCCAATTTTTATGTTATCGCTTGCCAATAACATAACTGTGGACAGGATAAATATGGCAATTAATAGTATAGGCCGGCGGATACGCAGCTATCTAGATTGCTTGAAATCCATCTTTAGAGATACATTATTAACATTTGCAGATAATGAGTTATTCATTTCGAAGTTTTAGAACATCAGCATCCTGACATTTTCAATAACCCCCAGAACCTATTTTGTTCCACTTACGTCACGTGATGACTGACAAAACCACGATTTACTAAATTATACTGTAACTTCGTAGTTTTTACCAAAGTTGGAACATAATGTGGTGAGAAACTTTCGGCTTTTATACTTTCATCAAATTTCACTATATTAAAAGCGCTAATGAAAACTAAGTTTGCCCGTAATAAGTCCTAGAGGTTGATGAGTTCCATAGTTCTCTACTCACCATATTGATATGAAACTCCTTAAAAGTCAAGGTCCTTACAGCTGCATTCAGAGGCGTCAATTAACATTTAATCCATTATTAAGTCAGAATTTTGTAAAGAATTTGTCGACGGATTTAGCGATTATTGACGTCTCTGAGCACGGCCTTTAATCTTGCTGTTTTCCTACGAAGTAACTAACACCGTGATCTATGAGATCGTTTATCGTCCATTCGGATGGTACCACTGCTTTACCTATTGTCAGGGACGGCGTCTGGTTATGGCGTGGTTGGGCAACCGCGCAGGGCGCCAAAATGTAAAGGGGCGTCATCCTGTACGCTATAATACATTATTTTCCTTTTAGTATGGTTTTGAACAGCCTGAGGGGCGCCGTATAAATTACGCCCAGGGCGCTGCTATTACTAAAACCGCTATTGCCTTTTGTTACCACTAACGTACCACCTATCGTCATAACGTAACGCCACTGTCATGTTCCAGTATGATTAAAATAGTAGCCACAGAATCTTACCACTGAAACATGCTAGCTACCCTATAATTGTTGACATTCATTACCATCTTTGGTGTCTGTAGGTGAACGTAGTGAAGTTAGATATGTGGGTTATAACTTGTTGTTTATAAAAACGGTACAGGCGGTTGTAAACGCGCCTTCCAAAAAAGAAACCTTGAAGCAAACTTTGTTTTTTTATTCCAAAACTATTAAATTTAGATTAAATCTACGATACAGACGAATTCAAACCAATGTTTACAACTGTCTAAAACCCTTTTTTGAAGTCGTCATCTTACATATGAAAATCAATTGCTGTTCGTTAGTCTCGCTAAAACTCGAGAACGGCTGGATCGGTATGGGTGATTCAAAAAAAAGGAAAAACTGCGTGGTAAATAGAAAAAAACAACATTTTAAGTTACCCCATACAAACAGAGCGGAACAAAATTGGCCGGGATAGCCAGTCGTATATAAAATCATTTAATAGTTTTTTTTATGATGTTGGAAGGCAAACAAGCAGACGGATTTTCTGATGGTAAGAAATTCCCGCCGCCTAGAGACACCAAAGGTGGTAATGGTGCGTTGCCAACCTAAGGACGAGATGCTAGGCCTCGAGCAAAAGTAAGTTTACCGGATACCTTACCCTCCGAACCGGAACACGTCATGATGTTATGGCGGAAGGAATAAGTAAGACGATAGTACCCGTCCGGCTGCCTGGCAGGAAGGCAGATGGTCTATTCTGCTAAGGAGCCCCTACCAACACCAAGTTTCATATCTAAAAAGAGATAAAACTCAACATGACATTGTTGAAGATGTTGTTGACTAAACACGTAAACAATTAACTTGTGCCGAACATTGCGCCCAATAAATTCTTTATAAATTGTCAGTAAGGAGACATTTACATGAAACGTCGGTAAAACTGTCGCCATTTAAATTCGCACCCCGTTTATCTCGTAAAAAGTATAATATAGACCCTCATTTGTATTTGGATACTTTATGCTTTATACACTTGTGTTTTTTCCATAATATTACGAGTTTTTTGAATGCCTTCTACTAAATAAATTACTGGAAATGACGTCTCTGAAGTAAAACGAGTCACCACATTGAACATACTCTGTAACAAATTAAATTCAAATCTGTATTCGAGGCAAATAAACATAATTGATTGATTGATTCGACATATAGGTATTAGATATATAGTACTGATATCATAGTTATAGAATCTAAAAAAACAGTAAACTATATACATACCAGTGATGTAAAGAATATCGTTTTTAGACATATCATAATATCTATTATATATCGCGAATATCTATTACCTACTTTGCGAGTGCGAATGCGAATATTCAGTTTTTGTTCCCAAACTTGGCGCAAATTTTCTATGGCTTGACAACAGTTTCAAAGATGTGCCTTTCATTAGTAGTTTCCTGGGTTGATACGAACGAACTCATCTGACCGAAGTATCATTCCGCTGACGCCGGTATTTTCACAAGTGAATTTTAATGTTAGAGGATGATTAGCGATATGTAACTGATAATAAGTAATTAATATATTTCTTTTTTTGTTTGTTTACTTAAATTGCATTACGTATTTTGTTTTATAAGTTCCGGCGAAAATTTAATTGGCAAGCTTCATTACTCAAAGTAAAGTAAAATGTGTAAATAAATAAATATCAAAGCAAAATGATAAAGTACAGACTGGTAATGTGATTTATTACAAGGCTAATTTACTTTTTCTTAAATTAAAAACATAAAAAGTAATAGATTTAGTTTTATCAAAAATCAGAAAAAAAATCTGATTTTCATATTCGCAAAACATTCGCACATATTTGCGAATGCGAATATGCCAAAAAAATGCGATTACTCGCAAATGCGAATACAAATGCGAATATTCGTTACATCGCTAATACATACTAATCTTAATTAGACAGACAAAATCCGCAAACAGAAGCTTTAGTCATTTAAATAGTTGGCAATAATTGTAGAATTTTACTTAAAAAAATGTAGATTTGTAACTACATTTTTTTTATATCAATAGTTAACTAAAATAGCAAGAGATAAAAAATAGTTTCCTTTGAGTCTTTCCCGCGAAACCAACTGTTTTCCTTCTTGTTGTTGAGTCTTAACCTATTACTAAACATATTTACCCCTTTACTTTCTAAGCTGTAGAGCCTAAGGCTAAGGAAAGAAAGGATAATGTCTCGTGAATTAGTTGCACTTTTAGCTTCCATAATTTAATTGCAATATGAAAAATCTTGTAGCGTTTTAACCCTCGTTTGACGCGATTAATGTCCTCCGTGCTCGCACTGTCTTCATCCACTGGTGGGGACAAAAGGGAAGGGGCGAGGTGGATGAGATATCGGAGAGTTGCGGACTAAAGATCACGCGCAAACACAATTATATCTCGCTTCATAACTGTTGCACGTTGTCATGACGGTTATCGTGAAACCATAATGATATTGTTAGAACAATTTATATAGTTAAAGTTTTAAAAATGTAAGTGTGTAGCTATCTTATGTCCTGGGTGCTGATTATGTATCTCAGTTGCCAACTTAAAATAGAAAAGTGTTCATCAAATAGCCGTCAAATGACGTGTTTTGTATTTGCTATCTAAAGTGACCAACAGAAATACAATAAAGATAGCAAACTCAAATGACATCATTCGACGGCTACTTGATGTACACTTTTCCATTTTGAGTTGGCAACTGAGATACATAATCAGCACCCAGGATCTTAGGCCATATATGTAAGTTTATCGTCTACTTACCCTTTAGGCCGACATGCAACAATAGCGAGCAGTTCCAGTGGCATGATGTAAGCTGGAATAATACTAGGTAACATCAATCCGAGCCTATCTACCACCTGGTTAGGATAGAGATGGTACTATGGGAATTATTCAATCTGAAAAACTACCGAGTGTCAGATTTTAATAAGACGTGGATCAAAAAAGAAATCCATCTAAAATTTACTATTTGGTTTCTTTGCTAAAATAACTATTATCTCATCATAAACTTTTTTTGTAATTAAGCATAAGTTTAGACTTATCTTATTAAAATCTGAGACTTGGTCCCACCATTTTGACGATCATACTAATGTACTACCAAAGTACACATACATACATACATATCTTCACGCCAAGTCCCTTACGTGGTAGGCAGAGAGTATCGAGTGCCAAACCTCACGATCCTGACAAATCTGTCTTGATAACCCTTTTCATACAAACACGCTGGTTTCGGAGACTCTTGACACCACCCTCGGATAATATCCGATTGATCTGATCGTGAAATGTCAGCCTTGGTCTCCCCGGGTACCTACATCCATCCACATTCGCATTGTATATCTGCTTTGTCAATCTTTCATCTGTTATTCTTTCCACATGACCGAACCAGCGGAACATGCCCTTTCGCATTTTAACACCAACACTTTCTTTCAATCCCACTCTTTCTCGGATCTCACTGTTACGAATGCGGTCAGTCAGTCAATACCAAAGTCGGCACCCATAACCGACAAATTCTTGTTAAAATATTGACAAACCTATATCTAATACCATTTTCTACAATAATTTTAAGCGTTCTTTAACGTTGTTTGAATAAGGGCTACCATCGGAAGCTCAGCGTTATAAAACCAGTAATAAATTTTGAACTGTCGCAAGCAATTTTATGATCTATTAAAAGAAGATAGGATGCATATTCTTCTGAAGACAATCCTTTGATAAGGGATTCATGGTTCAGAAACGTAATACATCCGTTATCTGCTGCATAATGACCTTTTTTTTATTTCGCCATCAAATATTTGCTTTACACTAAATATCCTTTGTGAGTTCAAGTAAAGACACTTAATACTGATTGCTCATTTATATTCCGATATTAATTATTATGTTATTAGTCCCCGTGTTCCCCGGACCAACCCAGGTCCGCGTAATATAATACGCCACCTGCCTCTCTGCCAGGAAGGTCCTAAGACGTTCCATAAGTAAAAATGTAGGTACCAATAAGACCACTGGTGGTAGAGTACCATGCTGCTCTACTCATTCGGGTAGAGATCTACCGCTTTACCTTTCCTGTTATCATAACGCCTCTGTCGTGTTCCTGTTCGGAAGGTGGAGAAGCCGGTCGAATTGAATAATAGGCCTAGCATACCAGCCTCTGATCCTGGTCATGTAATACCTATGGTATGTATTCACTGAACTCTCACGTAAAAAAGATAGATTTCCAGATAATGAGAAATACACGTTATTTGTAGACAATAATGTTAGTTTTTTTTTTTTATGTTGGTAACAGTATGTTGACAACTTGGGATTTTACTGATCTTGTGTAAGCTATCCAGCTATTCTACTTTTCAAACTAAAACACGACAATGATGAGCACTGATAATAAATTAAGATCACAGAAGAGATCTATTAACACATGAGATTTACCATCTCAGGCTCAGTCGCACGACACAACGTAAATACATATTATACACTCTTACATACATACATTCATCTTCTTCTTCTTTCTTTAGGTTTTGGCAATCTCGTTAGTATTTTGCCATTAGTCAAGTAGAAATTTGCATCAAATTTTATATCAATTATAATTAATCATCAGTCATAAGTCGTCAGTAAGTCATGTCAGGCTTTTGGGTAAAGCGGTGGCCTTTTTACACAAGCTCATGTAATGAGATTTGGTGGCAACGAGGAATTATACGATACGCTAATTTCTTCATGATTATTTCATTTGTGCACTTTCACTAAACAAAATTGTACAAAATGTCACCCAAATTGACTAATTTCACTCAATATTAACACGAAATTCAATAATTATGAAAAAACTTCAACCATCTTTTCTCTCGATGGCGCCAAAACTCTACATTCATCTTAACAATATATGATATCATCTCAGCCACAGGTTGGCAATAAACCTGTTATGTGTCTAGAATATTTATATTTGTTTCAAGAAATCTGTTTGCTTACTTGAGAAGACTAAAAAAAACAGAAGTAAAAGTAATTTCGTAATAAAGAGTCATAACTTGGTGTATGCGACAATTATCCTTTACTACCTTTTGTCTGTCTACTATTACACTGTAATAATCATTTCAATTAACGTCTTTTCATACATTGTAACCCCATCAAAAGATAAAGCTGGGAATGAATCTTACAAATGGTTTAAACGACTCAATGTCGACAACACGAAACGCATACATTATTACATCATCAAGGGGCCCGATGTTATCACTGAATGGGTAAATGAATAGCTTCTACTCCTAAAACAAATTTTACACAATACCAGAGTAAATTATTGTGTATTTAGTGTACAAAGGTACCGTTCCCACATCATTTTATCTATTTCCAGAGTAGGGTATTTGCACACCGGCGTTTTACGGTTGCACTTTTATAACTTTTGAATATTATTGTGTATTTAACGTACAAAAATACCGTTTCTACGTCATTTAGTCTACTTTTAAAACAATGCGTTTTGTTTTTTTTATAAATTTTGAAATAAAAAATACTTCAAATCTCGAACAGATTTTTAATATGATAAAACACACGATTCTGTCCTTAAAGCAATCAGAACCAGAGATCGCAGAAAGACGGCCGGCGTGTCTTAGTATTTCTGTATATTCATATTGTGGACTAGCACAAGCTTACATTTTGGTCACGTAGATTGTATTCATTTCGCGAAATTAGTCTAGAGTTATGTACTTATTGTTACTGGTATGAGTAAATTAATAAGGCGTTTTTAGTGCCCGAATAAAATTTTAATAATGTGTATTAATTTCTACAATTTTATGTAAAGTGTCAAAGTATTCATTACTTGTTTATTTGTATGTTGTGTTGGAAACCTAAAGTAAAATTGTTGTCTTTCCACTTGTTGTCACTAATCTCTGGGATTATAAACTGTACATTTTTAATTGTTTCTGCTCACGGACATAGAAAAACCTAAATAAACTTCAGGAAATCACCTAGTAAATATTAGAAGTCACAGCACATAATCCTAAGCAGATAGGTACTACAAGTCATACATAGAGCATTCTTTTAGTCTAAATACCGTTATTTTAATTTCAAATTATTATTTATCAAAACGTATAACAAGCTCGCTTGTAAAAAACGATAGTGTGTTAATGCCCTTACATTTTAATGAGTAATGACACTAATTACAGTTATTCATTTAAGGCATGGTATTTATACATATTTATATGTGTGGTTTTGTCCGTACTGCTCTATATTACTACTCTTAAATTCTTTCAAGCAAACTCTCAGTTGCTTTACGATTTCAGATATCTTATAAAAGTACATAAAATAAAACTGTAGAAGAGTGAATTATGTAAAATGAAGATATTTTTTAAAAAAAAGTGTGTGTGTACTTATGTACATGCGTTAGAAGTTATACTTCTTCGGCGTAATAAGATAAAAATCTTTTTAAAAACTAAAATATTATCTATAGCTAACTTCATAGCTAACTTCATCATGTCATGTGTGTTTTCATGACGGTGTGCGCGCGCATCGTAAAAATTTACCCTCATCATTTTTTCCTAACGCGCCAAAAGAAGTATAACTTCGAAAAATGCAGGTAACTAAAACTGCATAACAGAACATATTTTCAGATGTTTGTTGTGTGTCGGTCTGTCTGTATTATGACCGCAACTCGCGCCGAATCTACTGAACCGATGGTAACGAAATTTGGCTAGCAGGTACTTTAAGTTTTAAAAATGGTTATGGGATACTTTTTAAGACGCTAACTAAAGGGTTCCCGTGGGAGAGGGGTAAAACTAAAAATGTAAACTGGGATATAATTTATTAAGACGACGTGTTCCGTCATTTATATATTAATATGTGATGCCAAAACTTTGGACCCTTTTTACGAAAATTGCGCGGACGCAGGAGCATAAAATTTAGTACACTTATAGTTTGTGTATAAGAGAAGTTCAGAACGATTTCAGTAATAATGCTTAAAAAGTACATTAAATCATTAAACAAAACATTACCCACACTACCACGCACTTCACACACAAATAAAGTAGTTGGTCTTGAGAAATGAAAATGGCGTTCTTATTAACAAGATATTAAAATTTATTATGGTCGAATTTCGACCAATGGGCGGTCACTAGTTTTTTGTTTGTGGCGTGTGCTATACAAATTGTTCGTTATTTTTTTAAAGGTATAAGTTTGTAGTTTAGAAATCACAGACTTAACAACACTCAGTAAAAAGTCACCACAGAACTTGAAATCCGGAATGTAAAAAAAATTTTGGACTTGAAATAATATTATTTCAATAATACTTTCTGTCAGAAAAAGACAACCTTACATCGTTTGTTATAAAAGCAGCTTTAATAATGGACATTTAGCAACATAGAAAGCTTTAAGAGATTTAGGTAAACCCAGGTCATCTTACATCTACATACATATCTTTACGCCAAATCCCTCTACTGAGTAGACAGAGAGTATCGGGTGCAAAGTGAACGAAGCCAGGACGGCTAGTTAAATGTGTAACTGTAAAACAGAGATTTATTTTTCGATGTTTTTTGTTACTACCATAGGTGCTCTCCATCTTGTGGCTAAGTACAGCATAACAATGGTGAGCACTGAATGGCCAAGATGCTGGTACCAGTTTGGGAGAGTCGCCGCACAGACTATCAATATTGTGTCGTCTATATATATATAATAAAGCTCGGCAAACTAGTACCTCATTGCAGAGACGAGCAAATGTAAATTAGATAGAGCGGTAAAGAGGTAATCTTGCGTTCAGTGAGCAATCAGGAGTTTTTGTATCGAAAGGCAGTCAACTGGAACCTGATACGATTCCGTTAATTTGCCAGTTGGCAATTTAACGATACCAATTCCGAATTCAGAATCGATTCAGTGTAGTCAATTGAAATTTACTAGAAAATTATATAAACTTTGTTTGAATGCAACTGTATATTTGGTCGAAATTCGACCATAATAAATTTCATATCTTGTTGATAAGAACGCCATCTTCATTTCTCGAGGCCAACTACTTTGTTTCCAAACTTTTTAGTGCGCCATCTGTGATATTTTATCGTTATCATCAATATAATCCTTTGTGCGTGTCAAGAGCATGGCAGTGTGAGTAATGTTTTATTTATTGATTTAATATACTTTATAAGCATTATTATTGAATAATATTAGCGTTCTTCGCTTCTCCTACACAACAACTATAAGTGTGCCAAATTTTATGCTCCTCCGTCCGCGCAATTTTCGTAAAAACGGTCCAAAGTTTTGGCATCACGTATTAATATATAGATGGCACACTGGTATAACCAGTAGTAAACAAATTATACGCTTCTTTTGGATTATATATCTTTTGCAGGATAACGTTAAAAGTGGATTAGTCCATAGTGACTTAGTATAATTATTTCCCCGTGTTGATCCGGGCTCCTCCGCAGAATAAACCATCTGCCATCCTGCCAGATAGCTCTTAAAAGGCGAGCATAGGCTTACCGTCACTAGCAGCGTGATATCTGACTAGGTGGTAGAGTTTCGCAGCGGCTCGTCCGGATTGGTCTCACCGCCTTAACTATTCCTGCCGACATTACGTCAATCCTTACCGTTGACCTATTTCGGTTTGGAGGGTTTGGTAGCCGGTACATTTACTTTTGGTCTAGGCCTAAGATCCCAGTTAATGTGATCAACCATCATGTTGTCAACCTGGCACCATTACCACCTTTAGTGTCTCTAGGTGGCGTGATTTTCTTACCATCAGGAAATCCGTCTGCTTGTTTGCCTTCAAATATCATATAAAAAATGTTATCAAAATAATACATCTTGTAAGTAGACGAGATACATTTAGAAGTAAGGTCCGTGGTTATCATTTCAGTAGTTGATTATTGACAATTTTAAATAAATTATTATTATTATTTATAATTATTATTTTAATATTTAATAACATAAATAAATTATATTTATCGTTTCGTGTGCAATTTTATTCAGATTATTAAAAAAACAAAACTCCCAAATTCATAAAAGGGGATTACTGTAATTACTTATTAAAATTCATGATCATAATTTAATAAATCCTTAATTAAGACAATGGATCAAACTACGAGTATCATATCTTGTATTTAGATAGCCAATAACAAAACATATAAGTATGTAAGTTTAATAATATGTAAAATTACAATTTAGATACCGTTATAAATTTAATGGATACGTAGACTCGAAAAAAAAAAGTTTATTATACAAAAAAGTATCTTCACGCCCATATCCCCAAAAGGGTAGGCAGAGGCACAACCAGAGCACCCACGACCAGCCGAAGACACTAAGTCCTACAATGTGATACGTGGCAAGCCTATCGCCAACCGGGCACATATCCAATCCCGAGCAACATTTGTTTAGTTATTAGAAAATTGGAAAAGCCGATTTTCTTTTTGTTGCCCGACCTGCGATTCAAAACCGGGACCTCATGAAGTCAAGTCCGACACCTGGACCGCTAGACTATAGAGGCGATTAGTTTTACAAATACCTGATTGAGGATTCAGGCATGAGCTAAACACTTAAAGCAGAGGTTCCCAAACTATTTTCGTCTGACGCCCACTTTAAAAGTGAGTGCGCTTGTAGCGCCCCCTACTTTTTTTATCTTAGAAACCTCAATAACGCGTAAGTCTCGCTTGGAATTTAATTAAAACTATATTCTAAACGACACTTTTCTTAGCAGAGAGTAATAATAATGCTACTTGACAATGTCAAACGTGTCATAATCAAAACCATTATTCTATTTTATCGTATAAGTTATATTTCTATAGTAATATATAAATATGGATGTTGTGTAGCCGGAACATTTTAATTTCAGTGAATTTTAAAATATGAAATAGTTTGAGTTTCAAGTCACCCATCGCTACTTTTATTTTCTGGACCTCTTGCCCCCTCGAGTCGTCCAGCGCCCACAAAGGTGCGTTATCGCCCATTTTTGGGAAAGACTGTCTTAAAGTAACAAGGAGTACTTTTAGTATTAGAATTTCAATTGATCATGTAATAAATAATTGAAATACATTTGAACTAAAAATCTGACTTCGATTTCAAAACTTCATTAATGAATTCATAAAAAAACATTATCAGTCTAAAAAAAACTTAATAGCCATAAATAATAGCCACTAAACAACCACTAACCAGTTTCCTGACAAAATAAAATAAAAAGTACTAGCTTTTAATAAAAAAAACGATTTGTCCAGCTATCAATTTAAGAGCAGTAAAATTGCAAAAAATATATCGTCAAAAAATAGACTTCTGTTTTAAAAAAGTTAGCCATCTACGTACACAAAATAATTACTTTCCTTTAATTGCCCTGGGATTCCATCTTCTGAGAGAGA